>JANHFX010017507.1:15483-37134 GCA_027560015.1 Chloroceryle amazona | reverse complement strand
GATGCTGGAAGAGCGAATGGGTGTCCCAGGAGAAGTCCGGGCTCGTGTTCCCAGCGGACAGCGCGGTCAGGGGTTGGCCGTGCCCGGTGGGGTGGTTCTGCCGGCTGCAGCGTTGCGTGTGAGAGCGGGCTGGCCCCGAGCGCGGACCAGCCCTTGCTGCTGCTTGGCTGCCAGACTCCATCCCGAATGCTCCGTCAGAAAGAAGCTGGGAGGCAGCGTCAGCCTCTCGCCGCCTTATGACAGATGCTGTATCTACGTATCATGGGGCAGAGTCGCCGGGAGGCTGCAGCGCCGCTTCTGAGCGCCGGGCGCTTTGCTGTTCTCGGGAGAGGAGCAGCCGAAGAGATGGCGATCTCGGCAAAGTTGATGTTTATTCTGGTTTGTCTCCCAACAGGCTAAGCGCACCAAGAAGGTTGGGATTGTGGGTAAATACGGTACCCGTTATGGGGCGTCCCTTAGGAAAATGGTGAAGAAGATTGAAATTAGCCAGCATGCAAAGTATACCTGCTCATTCTGTGGCAAGGTGAGAGACTTCCCTCCCTAAAAAAAAAAAAAAATACTTTAAAAATAACTTTGTCACTGATGCTAGAAATGCAGTTTGATGCTTTAGTAAGTTTTGTACTGAAGAGGTAACTCAACTGGTTTTGAGACACTTGATTAGTTTGTTGTAAGCTTTAGGCTACTGTCAGGATCTCTTATAAAATAAAAAGAGACTAACTCTTTCTTAGTAGACGTTCCACGTGCGTGTTCAGTGGCAGTTAAATGAAAACAATTCGTTACACAAAAAAATGAAAAATGTTGCTATGCTATAGTTAAAAGTGTCTAAGGAAATAGGACAAAATTAAAACAACACACTTGTTATTCTGCTAATGAAGACATGACTTTGGCCTTTTTGTTTTTTCCTTCAGTAACTGCAGCTTACCTAGAGGAGGAAGAGAGTTTGCCTTTCCCCCTTAAAACTTTTGATTGCAGTTGCTTTCTTGTATTTGTGTGCTGTATAACTCGATGGGGAAGAATTTATGCAAAGAAAATTATGGCCATGTACATAATGAGAATGCAGTTTTGGTTTTGGCAGTTTGAGAGACCCATCAGCTTGTGCTTTGCCCAGATAATTTTTACTGGTATCTTTAAGTGTCTGGAAATTTAAAAAATTTTCCATATGTTTTTTAATATTTAGTGTCTTTCTTGTGTGAAGTGAAAATGTTGGTCATCTCATTTGTATAGCTGACTAAATCCCGTATAGATCTTGGCAAACCCGTTGTCATCTTTGCAAGACGATGGAGATTTGCCCGGGTGAGAGGAGTGAAGTGCTTGCTATTCTCTCTTGAGATGCTATTAGAAGGTGGTCTGGTTTAGAACAATATTGAGGTGTCCAGGGAGCACTAACAACAGCAGTGTTACTTTGGTCATCAAACCAGGTGAGAATTTCAGTTACTATGACCAATGTAACTCCTTATAATTTTTTTCCTTCAAAAAGAGATGAATTTTTTATGTTTCACTTAGAAATGACCTATTTCATATCTGAACTGAAAAGTGTTTCAGGACTTTCCTTGTTGGGAAGAAGCTGAATGAGAACATTCCCTGATCCTTGCCTGTCTTTAACTAGGCTTGTAGGTAATGCAGTGGTAGGATACTGTTCTCTGAACAAACCTGAAGTTTGTTTGGATGATAGTACAAGTCCTCTTGACTTTCTCAGCTGACTGATAATGCTTTTTTTTTCTTTTTATTACAGACCAAAATGAAGAGGAAGGCTGTGGGTATCTGGCACTGTGGATCTTGCATGAAGACAGTTGCTGGTGGTGCCTGGACTTACAAGTAAGGAAATGAGGAAGCTCCTGTCAGTATTTATTGTCAAATAGCTGAGACATAATTCAGGTTTTTAATTTCATTTTAACCTACTAACCATTAAGTAGATCTGTCTTGCAGTAGTGATGGGGCATTTTTGCCTGCATTGTTAAAATTGGATTGGATCAAATTGGATTTGATTGCCCTTCTTTCCAGTAGCTGTTGTGCAGTTTCTGTGAACACTGCATTTTATCCATCATATTGCTGCTGCTGGTTTTGATAGATCCTTCTAAAATTTATCTCTGTGGCTTGTATCAAAGCAGTTGTTTTATTCTTCAAAAATGCAACCTCTGCATCTTTTCCTAAACTTCACGTAAAGAAATTGAAACATCTGCAGATGCTGAAACAAGTGTTTTTATCTAAGTAGTCTCTGCCTTGGCTGTAGTAGCATTTCTTACTGGAGATGTGAACTACAGCTACTTGCACAGGCTGCTAGGCTTGCAGCAGTTTTTTGGTGATGTTGGAAGAAAAAGAGCAGAGAGAAGGGATGGCTCATCCAGCTGTTTCAGGGTGGAATCATTTGTGTGGATGGCACCTGGCAGACATCTTTCCAACCTATTCTAAATAGAGCTTCAGCAGCTTGGGGGTTATTTTTCTTTCCTTGATTCTTTTAACCGTATAAATTTTCATTGCATAAGGGAACTGTTATCTCTTCTTTTAAAGCCTAAGCAGCGGGTTTTTCTGGTTATTGCCCCAGCCTTTTCAGTTCAGAGACACAGATAGAAAACAGACAAACCCAGGTTTACTCCAATAAAAATAATTTCCATGTTTAGCTTTTGTTTTAAAAGCACTGAATCATTTTGTTATTGTGATGGTGTCCTTGCTTAATCCTTTTCTTTACTCTTCTTCCCCCGCAATTCTGGTAGAAGACACTTGCCCCACCTGTAACAGTCACTAGGAATCTGAGCCCACGCTCTTGTGCATGTAATTGGTGTGTGACTGGGTAATTTGGGTTGAGATGTAACTTCCAAACTTGCACGTGCTCCTGTAGACAAAAGCCTACTCTTTGTTGTCATGAAAATCAAAGTGGAATTAGCCCCCTGTTGACAGTGCAATCAGACGGTAACTATTTGAAATGATTAGTGCTTTCTCAAAAACATAACGCTGGCACGGGTTGTTCTGCTGTCACATGAAATGACTCTGCTTCTTCTTGCAGCACCACCTCTGCAGTGACAGTCAAATCTGCGATCAGAAGACTGAAGGAGTTGAAAGACCAGTAGAAGCCACTTCCTGTCCTCTCTTATAAAACATCCTTTATTTCCCATTGTCGAGATCTGTCCTTTTAACAATAAAAAGGTGATAATGGAGTGGAATCATGTTCATCTTTCTGCAAAAAGTCCTGTCTGTCTTGCTGTACTGAACATTTTGAGTATGTGGAATAGCAATTAGACATTTTCTAAGCAGCCATTTTCAAAATGCATCCAGGCATCTAATAAGGGCACCTGAGATGTATCCACAACTCCACCACACTCTGTGCCTCAAAAGACATCTGCTAAGGATTGACTACTAGATATGACTGGAGACAGTAGTAGTGCTATCCAGTAGCCGAGTGGCTCTTGTTACTGCTGAAGCCATTAAAAAGCACTTTTCCTTTCCACTAATTGTGTACTTTGTTGCTTGAATATGCTGAGGTGAATCTGAGGAAAGCTTAAATAGTTTGAAGAAGCTGGTCTCATCTTTAGATGTCCTTAATGTCTGCTTCTTGAGGAATAGCATAGAGGTCCCTGTGTGGAGGAATGAACAAATGTATGGGGGTGGAGAGAACATGGAAAACACCACCCTGTTTTTTCCCATTTGTCTCTGGAGAGCTCAGGAGAGTAGGGAAAGATGGGGAGAAAAAGCATCATGACTATCTGGGGGGCAGATACTGGAATGGTGAAAGAGCAGCCATCATCCTCTTGCTGGCTGGTGCTGCTGGTCTTCTAGTGCAAGCTACAGATGATTTCTCCTTACAGCCTGTAGCATGTTCTGTTCTGGGCAGATCTTGAGGTTAATCCTCCCAAGTGCTCTATGGGCTTGCTCTCCCTAGGTCTGAAGCAGTCTCCCAAGTCTGTATGTTGCAGTTGCCTCATCGGTACTGAGTTGCAACAATAAATTTTCATGTTGAGCCAGCTTCTGGGATGTTTAGTCTTGGAGGAAAAGGTGCTATTTGAGTTAATAATTGCTTCCAGATCATCCCTTTAGACTGTAAAGCTCAAGATGATGGAACACTTTATGGGCTGCCAGGTGAGTTTTGATTTGGTTTGAGTTTTTTTTTTGTCTTTTTTGAGTGACTACAGCTCCTCTCTCAACAATACAGGTCAGAAAACCCGAGAGTCTTGGTAATAACCTTGACAGCTGCTGGAGGAAATGGTAGATGGGTAGCATGGTGGCTCCTCTTGCTCCAGCTTAAGCTTTAAATAGATTTGGGTGTCAATGAGCTGCAGTAATAATGCCATTAATGAGACTGACATCTTTGAAAGGTAGATTGAGAACTGTAACTAAGTAGGAACCTCTCAAGCTGCTGAAAGTCTGTGGCTCAGAAGTTTTACTGTGATGTCTGGATGTGTTTCCTAAACTTTTTTTAATTCAGGGTGCTAAACTTTCATTTACTAAAATAAATACAGGTATTCGGGTATCTGATGTCATTCATAACAACCTGGGTATCGTTCCTGTAACCTCCCAATGGTGATGGGGGTCATTACCTGGACTCAAGACAATCTGCTTTCTGGGAGAGTTCACTGCACATTTCTCCATCAATGCGCCTTGTTCTGCCTGTAGTGCAGGGTGAAAGAGTTGTGTGACAGGCCTGAAGTGGAGGTGGAAGTGGGTGGTGACTCCTCAGTAGCAGTGGCTCATTTTGTGTATGCAGATGAACATCATCATTGCTTTCTGCGCATACATCTTTTGTAGATGGGTTACGAAGGGAACCTATGAGTTCAAGAAACTCTTAGCTTAACTCGGTCTCATTTTTGCTGCTACTTTTCTTGCATGACCTGCCCACAGCAGCCTTCTCTAGGTGCTCATCATACCTCCCAGCTTAGTCCTGGGCACTGCTGTTGCTGGTTTGTGCTAACCAACTTCTTGCGATGGTGTTTCCAGGCTTCCTTGAACTCTTCAGTTGAGATGTTTCTGCTCCCTTGGGGTTGTGTGGAATACTGGTGTATGAATAGATGGAACAGCTCAAAGAGCCAGCTTTTCCCCTGCTGGCTGCTGCCCACCTCCTTGAAGATAGGGTCAACAATATGTGAAGATGGCTTATGCTTACTGTGAGGAGATCTTTGCCTCCTGAAAAACAGCTGTTGATCTACATCAGTGAGTTTATTAAGTGGTAATGCCCTGACTTTGGCTTGCCTTCCTATGTAGGTCTCTGAACTGTTGTGGTACAGGAGCTGCATTGCAGGTAACAGGCATCCTTTAGGGAAACCTGAGTGAGAAGTAAGGATGTGCTTGGGGGAAGGTTCCTCTGATTATGTGGCCATATAGCTCTGCCTGTATAAGGGACTCTGAGGGGATTGGGTTGTTCTGTGGAGGTCCATGTTTCTACAAGGAGGCACCATGCAGCCAGCTGAGGCAGGGGAGGCCTGACAGCTTGGAAATCTGCTTCTGCAGTGGTGGGCTTGAGGATGGGGAAAAGGAAATGGTGTTTTCAGTGGAGCTGCAAAAGAAGTCCAAAACTCCAGCACCGCCCGTATGAGGTGTTCTTACTGGATCAAAACTTCACAGGCATCTGTAGTGATATGGGGGCCATGGATGTGGCTCATCTGACACAGGAAAGTCACTGCTGTGCCCCAGTGATCTGCCAGAGGCTACTGCTCAGTCCTTGCAACAGCTGTGGATGTCCCCTGGTTAGACATGTCTGTCTGTCTTCTGGAGTTCTTGAGCTCCTAAAACCAGATTAGGTGACAAGCTGGTGAGCATGCTCCTGGAAAATTTGGATATACCTGTTGTCTTGAAGGCTTGTAGCAAACTGTGACAGCTGCTGTGTGAAGGTGTGTTACCAGCTCGCTCTGCCTCTACAAGCAGGATGGTTTTCTGCAGATTGCCATTTATTCTTCACTCTTGATTCCATGTCTTTTTCCTTTCCCAGTTCTGGTTACTGGGATGACTGCACACCTCTGTGATTGCTTCATTAATACAGAGGTCATAATTAAAGACAGGTTTTTAAGCAAAGCCCACTCAACTGCTAGGAAGTAGCCATTCATTAACAGGTGCAGAAGATGTTTCATTACATTGATATCCCAGAGCAGTTGTTCAGGGATCTTATCTAAAATGACTTATTTTCCTGCTGAGGAAATTACATATTGCCTTTAGGATTGCCTTAGGATTTTTTTTGTTTTATTGGTGGGTTTTGTTTGTTTGTTTGTTTGGGTTTTGGGTATTTTGGGGGGGCTGTGTGGTCCTATTTGCATCCCTGCATGAGCTGTGCTTGCAGAACTCCTGGGCTTGTTGTGTTCTTCCAGGATCTCTGTGGTACCCCGGCCTGCCCCTGAGCAGAGGCCCTTTGTGCTGGTGAACCTTCAGAGCTGCCAATTCTGCACGTTTCCCCAAAGTGAGAGCAGGGAGGAAGGTAGAGGGGGCAGGAAGAAGGATGCTGTGGTCAGAGCACCGTCATCTGGCAATGCTGCGAGTGGCCAGCGGGCGACACTGCTGCTCTGCTGCTCAGCTGCTGCTGGGCTGCATCCCCTCCCCTTCCCTTCCCATCCAGGAGAAAGGCTCTGCTCACCTGTATGCCTTCTAAAGCTTCTCAGCTCAACGTTTCATGATTTTCCCCAAAATAGACGCTGACAGTCAGATTTTAGACTGAAACGGTGGTCTGTGCCAAAAGAGATCAGGGGTAGGAATAGGAATGGGGAGGTCAGAGATGAGCCTTTTATGGTCAATTGTCACCACTAATACAGCTGAATTTGTGATGTTGTTCTGTGCAAACTCTGTATGTGCCCTAGGAAAATCTGTTGTATCAACAAAGTAGTGATTTGTGCAGGTGATCCTCCAGATTTGTCATTTCCGCTGGGAATCTAGGGTGAAAACAGGAATTCTTAGCAATTTGACTTACTGCTTTCAGTATACTTGTTGAGCTTTAGTCAGGAACTTGGATAGAGATGTATTAGATGCTGTAAAAATACAGGGCAAAGTGCTGGCACCTGTCTTGGAGGGTGTGTGTTTATGGCAGTGTCTGGCCCATCTGGATCGCTGTAGCTATAGCAATTGGAGGGGGGTTGATGGTAACAGACTTTGAATCTGACTTAATGTTCTGTAGGTGTGGCTGACCACATCGGTTGATTTTGGTTGCTTTTGAAAAGCAGATGAGAAGGGGACCTCTTTTTTAAAGCAATGTCAGACCCATGGGATAATTTTCTTTTTTTTTTTTTTCAGGATTGTGGATATAACCCAAAAGGATAGTAGCTGTAATCAGCTTGGTGTTTCAGGAGCCCAAAGGAACTTGGAAACCAAAACTAAAGGAGCTTAGCGCAACTATTGGCATTCTGATTTCTATATTAAGCATTTATTGTTTCCAAAAGAAGGTAAGTTCTTTAGCTTTACCCCACTTGTGTTTCCTGCTCCATCCTGCTCACTGACAGCCTGTTTGGTCTGGAGAAGATCACGATACTAAGCCTTGGGACACCATTTATATTTGTGTTATGACATATATTAAAGACTGTTGGGGCTTAGGACTCATGGGGATGCAAAACCTCAGCAATGGGCATTAGTTGTCCCTTCTGTGTGTCCTGCCTTAAAGGCAGTGTGAACTGGGCCCATGTGCATGTGGTCCCTTTTAGCTTTGTGTCTTTCTCAAGGATTTGAGTGTAATGCAGCCTGACAGTTGTAAGCAATGGACACCATGCTTTAAGGAGCATATCCCAGCATGATTTCTAACTTCCACAAACAGCAATTGTCTTGGCCTTACTGCATAGTCAGCTGCGTTTATCTTTGTTCACAATCAAAGGCTACCCATTGCCTTCTTGAGCTTTTTCATGTCTTTCTCCATGCTGTATCCCAGGGAGATTCCCAGTGCCACTTCAGAAACAAGAGTGACTGAGGCTGCTGAATCACCTTCCTGGGACAGATACACCTTGTCCTGGGACAATTGTTTAGGTCTTTCCTTGGAAAGACAATATGCTGGCTTTGCAGCTCAGAGCATTGGGCAATGAGAGAATCTGCCAGAGTTGGGGTATAATGTGAGCATCATTCTAACTGGCTGCAAGTCACCTCCTGATTTTACATACTGTCCTTTCAGCTTTCACCTGCTGTTCGTCTCACCTGGATGTTCAGCACCTACACTTGGGGAAACAGAGCATTGCAGAGCTGGTGGTCCAGCTCCCATGAAAGAAGCAGGTAGGCAACACTTCTCTGCTTCCCAGCTGTGCAGTGTTACTCACAGCTTTTCTTGGATAAGTGATGCCTTAAAGGGTGCTAGAAAGTGATATCCAGTGGCATGAGGCTGTGTATTTGCTGTGGCTCAGGGTGACAGAGGTATGCCTGATTGAAACTGGCCCCAGTGCTCTGGAAGTGGGCAGTTGCCGTCAATAACATATCCTTCCTCCAAGTATTCAATCCTTAGCAGATGTCTTTTGAGGCACAGAGTGTGGTGGAGTTGTGGATACATCTCAGGTGCCCTTATTAGATGCCTGGATGAATTTTGAAAATGGCTGCTTAGAAAATGTCTAATTGCTATTCCACATACTCAAAATGATCGTGGTTTTTTTTTTTTTTTCTTTTCCCTCTTGACAAGGCTTTGGCATGCCTTGGATTGCTAAATATACTTTCCTCTTGCAAATTCTTGGCAGGAATCTGTGTGAGGAATCACGCCAAGCAGTCTCTTCAAATGTTAACAAGCTCATCGGTGTGGCTTTCCCAGTGCAGGGTTTGTGATTTTTTTTTTTTCCCTTTTTATTTATTTATTATTATTTATTTTTATTTTTTTTCCCACCTCCCTTCTCAAAAAAACCCAACACCTCTACTTTCCGTACACTGTTGCTCTGCGCTTATGAACTATGGCAGCTTAGCAAGAAAGAATTTTTCTAACCAGAGCTGAAAAAAGCACTCGTTTGGTGTTCAACAGTTTGGTGGCACTGCCCTGCTTGGCTTCCTGGGACTCCTGTTGAGCTGGAAGTGTGGATTTTGGGGTCCTTCTGGAAAACCTAATTCATTCCCTGGTCTACCTTTCCCTGTTTTGCTTTTTCCCCTGTTTTTAGTAAGTGGTACTATATCCTTGCATGTCAATCGTAGATTTGATGTTTTTCTTTCAGTGGCCTATTGGCAAGTGAATGAGACTGTCCTGCTCCCCTTTTGTTTCCTCCACAGTACTTACACTAGTGTAGAAGCAGCCCTGGTGATGGTGCCTGCAGCCAGGCAGAGACCTGCAGACCCGCATATAGGGGAGACAAGGCTGGCCCCAGGCAGAGGACGGTGCTGCTCTGGCATCTGAAACTGCCAAAGCAAAGAAAGGAGGGAGAAGTCAGCACAGCATCGATGAAAACCCATCAGTATGTCAGGCTCCAAACCTCCCTTAAGCTTCACCAGAGACAATCTTGCATAACCATTTGGAGAACCTAATGGCTGGCTTTCCATCGACCTTTGCCCACCTCTTATTTCTTCTCCTGTCCTCTCTTACCTCCTGACCCAGAGTGTGAGCAGTGTTGCTGTGGGGAACCGTGTGAGCTTCCTGATGTGCAGCCAGGGGAAGAGGACAGCCAGCCCTTGGGGACTGCATATTGAGGGCTTTGCTGGCAGTACGCTCCACCTGATTTCTTGGCAGGCAAAATGGGCTGCAGCTGCCTTCACCAAGCTCTGTCATGGTGTGCATGGTTACAGCTGCGCCTGGCCCCTGTGGCCATAGAAGGAGAGCTCACCTGAGTTTCTTACTTCTGTGGAATTACAAGCACAGTATTGCTGAGTTACACCAGCTGAGGCTTTGAGCTGCAGTTTTAAAATGTCCATTGTGTAAAAGATTCCCATGGCTTTGCATCCAATGTACTCTCCTGGTCTTCTGTCATCTGATGGTGACACCTTGGGAGTATGCATTTATGTTCAGGTAGGGGTGTTAAATTCCCCACCCTGTGCTTAAACTTCTACCTGCTCCTCATGGAAAGAGCTCAGGGGGGTTGCAGGCAAGCTGCTGCAGAGGAAACTTTGTTGCGAGCCCAAAGAGCCTGCGTTCAGCATGTTACAGCCTGGGAAGAGCAGAGGACTGGAAAGCCGAGGACAGACCTCGGCACAGAAGAGGCTATGCTTGAGACAACTGGAAGGTTGGTCCAGGCCAAGTGGTGACTTCCCACTTTTCTCACTAAAGTTCTTCTTGCTCACGCTCTCTCTGTGTGGAGTGTTGTAACTTTAGTCCACTCCTGTGAAGTGGACCCATTAACCTGGAAAGCAGAGAACTGTCCCTACTGGATCTGGTTGCTTTCCTGTTGACCACGATTTCTTTTTTGTATTTTGTTCACCAAAATGGAATATTTTCAGCCTTGATTCGGTGGGCTTTTCTGAAGGGACCTCTGTCCACACCAGGGAATATTTATTTATAACTCATGAGTTTGGTTTCAGGAATTTGCTCTGTGACCCTCCTCCCTGTCTTTGATTAAATCTCATATTGTAAGAGGAACATTTTATTCTGCAGCCCTTGCCCATCCTAAGACAGATGTCCTACAAGTTGCTGCTTTGCTCTTCCCTTCAGGCAGTTCTGGAACAGCCCCATTTTTTTGGAAGTGTGGAGAGACAGGCCCCAATTCCTCCAAATAAATATTATATAATGGGAGATGCAAACTGGTGGACTAAGATGGCACTTGCCTTTTTTACTGAGCATAGTTCGCATTGAACATAGTTCTTCCAAATTGTCACCTACTACTGGGCTTCACCTTTGAAGGGAGAAGTTTCAGGGCAAAGCAAGGTTGTCCCTGGTATCCCAACTGTGAGGCCAAATGGAATGCTTGAACATAGAATCTTGATCTTATCTGTTTCTATTCAAGCTGCTGGATTTGGAACTAGTTTGATTGTAATGGATTGGATTTGAGATTAAAAGGCAAATCAATAAAGGGAACACTTAGAAAAACATTAAATGCAGAGTAGGCCCAAGTCATGCAAGGAAATAACTGGAACAAATAAATAAATCTAGGCATCAAACAATTAATTTGAAACTCTGGTCGGTTGAAAATATGTTCTTCTTTGTGCATGAAGAGTAAGAAAGAAATGGAAATTCCTATAGCATGCAGAGGTGTTTATTCCAAAGTAGGTCCACCTCTGGCAAAAATGTTGTGTATGCTGGGATAGTCATTATGTACCTCAGATGAAGACTATGCTGGTACCTATGAAAATGAGAGATCTGTCAAAGGAAAAGATAGAAGATGGCAAAAAATCAGCCAGGTATGGAAGCCTAAAAAATCCTCATTTGTGATCTGAGCCTATCAGCAGCCTGGTCATTGCCAAGAGTGTTGGTTTGCATTATTAGTATTGAATAAGTTCTTAGCAGCTTAAGACTGCAATGGTTTTTGCAACATGGACCATAAGCACTGATAAATCATTTCACATTGCTTGTTTGGAGAATCCAAGGCATTAGACATAGTGGTAGAGCTGCCAGTTGTGTTTCTTCTTTTATTTCCAAAGGGTGGAGATCAGTGAACAAAGTGGTTCTATGTGGGGATCAGGCTACTTCATTTAGCCAGTGTACTGTCTTCCATCTTCCCACTACTTTCCTTCTGCTTTGCTGTGTTCTCACCTTACGTGCACCCTCCCGGATGATGTGAGGTCCTTGAGGCATGGAGTATTTTCTTATTTTGCTTAGCTGTGGAGACCTGAGCACAGAGGACCCTACATGCTCTCTTTTTACTTCTCATGTTCAGCTGTAGGATGGAGGTCACCCAAGCCTTTGGGAATACATTTCGGGAGCATTCCCTGTCATCACTGCAGGAAGATGGTACCTTTGTCAAAAGGAGAAGTTGCCATCACTTGCAGAAAAATGGGTTGCATGGAAATGAGAGACTCTGGCTTGTGTTCTTGCTCTAAAGCAGCTACATTTTTAACATTCAGAAGCCAACGAAGATGAAAGATTCTTGGTCAACATCTCTACTCCCTTGGAAAAAAAAAAAGTATAAAGACTTGATAAATATTTTGCATTAATAAATTCCGTTTGTCTTGTAAAACAAAGTTTGCCAGCTACCAAAGCAGGGAAAATATTTTACATAACTCTGAGTGTGATGTCTCAAAGGTTGCTATGAGTCTGGTTGGAACAACTCTTTCCACATCCCAGAATGTGAAGGAATGCTAAGCTTTGCCCAGGCTAGGACCAAGCTTGCTGCATGTGTCCATGTAGGAGGTTAACTGTGTCTGGATGACAAGTGCCCACCAAAGCTGCTCTATCACTCCCTCTGCTCAATGGGAGAGGGAGAGAAAAAAATATAACAAAAGGCTCATGGGTCAAGATGAGGACAGGGGGATGCCACTCACCAATTCACTGTCACAGGCAAACCAGGATCAACTTGGAGAAATTAGTTTAATTTATTACCAATCAAATCTGAGTAGGATCCTGAGGAATAAAACCAAACCTTAAAAGCACCTTCCCTCCACCCCTCCCTTCTTCACAGGCTTAATAACTCTCAATTCTTTTCCTCATATCCCCTCAGTGATGCAGGAGGATGGGCAATGGGGGTTATGGTCAATTCATCACACATTGTCTCTGTTGCTCCCTCCTCCTCAGTGGGAGGAATCATCACACTCTTCCTTGCACCTGTGTGGGATCCCTCCCATGGGAGACAGTCCTCCATGAACCTCTCCAACATTTGTCCTCCCCACGGGCTGAAGTTCTTCACAAACTGCTCCAGTGTGGGTCCCTTCCTTAGGGTTCAGTACTTCAGGAACAGACTGCTTCAGTGGGGTTCCTCCACGTGATCAGAAGTCCTGCCAGAAAATCTGCTCCAGCCTAGACTCCTCTCTTGCCACAGATCCTTCCAGGAGCCTGCTTCAGGCTTCCCACAGGATTACAGCCTCTTTTAGGCATTCGCCTGCTCCAGTGTGAGTTCCTATGTGGACTGCAGGTGAATATCTGCTTCACTGTTAACCTTAATGGGCTGCAGGGGGACAGCCAGCCTCAGCACGGTCTTCACCATGGGCTGCAGGGGAATCTCTGCTCTGGCACCTAGGGCACCTCCTTTGCCTCCTTCTTCACTGACCTTGGTGTCTGCACAGTTGTTTCTCTCACATATTCTCACTCCTCTTTCCGGTTGCGATTGCTGTTGTACAAGTTTTTTCTTCCCTTTCTTTAATATGCTATCCCAGATATGCTACCACTGTCAATGATGGGCTTGGCCTTAAAAATGTCTTTGAGTCGTGGGCTTGGTGTTGAAGCCAGCTGACATTGGCTCTATAGGATGCAGAGGAAGCTTCTAGAAGCTTCTCAAAGAAGCCACCCCTGTAGCACACTCTCTCGTCTACCAAAACCTTGTCATGCAAACTCAACAAAGTCAGTGTGTTTTTCTGCTGGCAGGTTGGGTTTATTGCAGTGGAAGTGAGTGGCAGGCTGGCTGCCTGCTGATGAGTGGATTCCAGCAGGTGGGAGGTAGAACATGGAAAACTTGATGAAGGCATGAACATGGTCCAAAAGCTGTTTGTGAACTCAAAACAATGTCACTTACTGTGCTGTGGGAATGCTGCTATAAAAGGCAGGAAAAGCACAACTGTCTGCTATTATTGTCTTGTTATTAATTTTTAAGGGCAATGGTGATTAACCAGATTCCTCAGGGATGTTTCTTAGTCCGGACTAGTGACACTTTCTGACTCTCAGGCCAAGGACCAAGCAGTGGCTGTTCCTGCTAATTCTGACAGGGTCTGTGTGATGGTTTGCATCATCCTGCTCTGGTTTTGCGTAAGGCTGTGGAGCAGCAGTGATCAACTGCAGCACCTAGGGGAGCTGCAGAAGGTTTTTCTTGCTGCTTGCAAGCCCTCACACTTGATCTGGGTTCCCACTTCCCAAGATACAGAAACATGAATTGTTATAGGAGGTAGAGGGAAGTGACACCCAAGACTGAGCTGAGCAGGGTGCAGCTGAGGTCTGCCTTCAAATGACAGTCCCGAGACTACTCAGGATTTGGCATTTGGAGATCTCTAAGCCAAGTGTGCTCTTTTGGCTTTGTAGGATGCACATCATCACAGCTGACCAACCTCCTTCCACCCTTACTGTCAGGCATCTGCCAGTCTTCCGGATTATCAGCTTGGCTTGCAGGAGCTGGAGTTGTTTCTTTGCTCAGTTTAAGTCCCTCTCCTGGTCACTTCTGCCTACCCCCCTGAACATGATCTTGCTGGAGCTTTTTTACATACATACAGCTCTTGAGGCTCATTTTGCCCTGGGCCATCTTCCACCAGCCAACCTCTTGAAGGGGTCGAGGCAACCAGAGGCTCCCAAATGGCTTGTCAGTGCTAAGGCCAGGCAATGCTGTAAGTTAAAATATGCAGAAAGTGAGGGATGCAGCAATTCCAGGTGCACAAGCACAGTGGAGCTCAGCTCCTACAATCATCGAAGCCCTCCAGCCCTACTGCCCTTGATATGCCTGACAGGAAGATATGCCACAGCTAGAGCCACATGGGAAGTGGACATTCCCTCTTGAGAAAGCATCTGAAACAGTCAACTAAGGAGTTATCCTGAATTGGGGTGAAAATTTATTTGTGAATCCCAAACAATGTCTCTCGCGGAGCTGTGGGAATGTTGCTATAAAAGGCATGAAGGCCCAGCTGTCTACGGTTATTGTTTTGTTGTTAATTTTTAACAATGAGGATAACTACCCATTGGAACAGATTCCCCCTGGGATGTTTGTTGGTATTGAGTATTTAAACTATGAGGTCCTCTGAGAAGAGACGTGTCTAGGGCAAAATGTATGTACAGCACCGAAAACCACAGTGCCTTCAGCCACAGCTTGTGCAAACCCACTTTCAGTTGTGCTGCAAAGGTCTGGGAGGAAGCATATGGCCAGACACGCCGTGTCAGCAGAGGGGTGTCAACTCCTGCTGGGGTGGCAATGAGTCTTGGGAAAACCTGGAGAGCTGGGTAGCCCTGAGCACCTGAAGTCTTTCTCAGTTTCATCAGATTGCTATTTTACAGCAGAATATCTTCAGTTGGACTATTTATAGCTAGCCCCTAGCTAAGAACAATTAGTATTTAACAGCAACTGAGGCTCTTAGGAAAGAGTTTCAACAGATGAAGGATCAGCTCATGGTCACCAAGGGTGGCATTTTTGTTTTTTTCCCTCCCCCTCTCCCCCCCAATAGACTGTGCAAGTGCCTTCTCTTTTAGGAATCAGTTCTGCAGCACATGGAGACTCGCCACTAAATTATATCTCTGGGCAGAAAAGCAATGCCAAGCCAGTTTGTTGATTTTGTAATGTAGGACACAGCCCCCTTGCCCTGCGTGCAGTCGTGCACAGACTCCTTGGCATCTAATTAATAATTTGCAGTGAAGCACTGGCTACTTCCTTGCATCATTTCAATGCGGTTGCCAAGTGGAAAATTGAAAAGCAAGAGAGAGCCAAAGAAACAACGAGGACAACAACAACAACAAAGGTTTAAAGTTCTAGGAAATTTCACTTTGTGAGGTCAAAATTCCTTGCATGTTCAGGGGCTGGGCTGTTGGCTGGCAGGCACTTCTGGTTAACATGGCAAAGCCCTTTCTTTTCAAAGCCCTGTTCTCCTAAAGCACCTCCTGTTTGACTGGAGTTTCTCAGCCTTAAAATGTACATGTGTTTGGAGAGGCAGGGGGACATAGGGAGAATGCAGAACTAGGGTAGGTTGAAGAGAAGTCAGATGAGGGTTTTTTTCATGGTTGGGAAGGTCACAAATGCTCCAGGGGATAGGGACCAGCAAGGAAGGATGGTGAAGCAGAGCTCCCATGGCAGGACTGGGGTGGGGTGATGCAAATAAGGGATTTGTAGAATAGAGAATGCCCAGGAGTGGGCTTATGGACAAAGGAGACCTCATCCTAACTTTTCTGGTTCTTGAGTAACACACCTTACCATAAGCCTCTCCTCCCAGTCTCCTGGTCAGCATTTGGGCTGTGTTTGTCCTGTTCATGTCACAAAAAGGTTTTCTTCTGGGTGTAGGGTTTTTTAGCATGTTGCTGTTAGAAAACCAGTAACAGTAATGTCTTATGAATTAGGTTTTCCCCTCTTTTATGCTGTTAGCCCTGGGGAAGAGCTGGGGCATGCAACACTGCTGGCACAGCAAGAAGCACCACAGCCATCAACAGCTGAACTTTGGGTTTTTTATGCATCTTCATGTTTGAGGTTGTCAGAGACATGTGGAGAAGAGGCCCAGGGGAAGGCTGCTGCTCAGAGCATCTGATCAGATGGTTCTGCTTTGCCTGCCTTTCTTCTGTCTTCTGTTCTTTAAGGAGGAGGCCTGTGGAGGCATGTGCTTCTAACTATACCCATTTATGACCACAGTAGTCTTCATGAGGTTGGCAGCTCCAGGATCTGTGTCACTGGAGACTAGCAATTGTCTGTGGGAGGCAGGCATAAAAGATCATCAGTCTCAAAAACATGACCTATGAGGAAAGGCTGAAAGATCTGATGAAGGAAAAGCTTTTTGAAAACATGTTTTTTAAATACACAAAAGTTTTTTCTGTAAGGTGAAAGGGTCTCATTGTTTCTCTGTAGGCATTGCAGACCCGACAAGAAGCAATGATTGAAACTGCATCGAGAGAGAGAGAGGTTAGGTGTTGGTTTGACATCATTTGGGCAAGTAGATCTGGGTTGGGCTTACTTCGAGTTGGTGTTGGAGCAGAGACCTCCAGAGGTCCTTTGCAGCTACAGATTTCTACAGTTCTGCAAGAAGAACAACTTCCTCACAGTAAGAATGAACTTAGTGCTGAAGTGAGGTGATAGTAATGTCATATCTGGGCGTTACAAGCTAGAAATTAGACAAACGCTTGTCAAAAGTGGCTTGAGGAGAGCTGATGCTGTTTGGAGAAGTGAAAGCAGACTGTCTTCCTGATGTCCCTTCTGGCTTTGGCTTAAAAAACAGCAGGTCCTACTTTTCAAGCATTGATGTCTATGGGCATCAGGCTTCCATTTCTGCATGGAGGGATAGGGAAAAAACAGGAATCTGAACAGTTTAATCAAGAAAAATCCTGGTCCCCCATGTTCACCTTGCTAGGTTGGAGGTTTTCTAGAGAGGAGCCAATGGTGTGGATGACTCATGGCCTGTTTCTAAAAGACCCAATAATGCTGGGTTGAATCACTGAGCAAATATGGGCAGAGATGCAAACAATACCCAGAAGTTTTGGCCTCCTTCCTTTGTGATTTTATTACTATGTCTAAACCTGGGTCTTGCAGTCTTTTCCAGGGAGGTATGTTTCATGGCACACATGTATCATCAGCCAGATCTCTTCCTCTTTGCCCTGAGCCTTTGTACGTGAAGCAATGATAGGGAGGCTTGTAGCTTCTTGCAATTTCTTGCTTCTGTGGGATTCCCGTGGGCTGAGTGTGACTGAATGGCTGTGGTCTGGTGGATGAGAAATGCCTCACACCCTGCTGGCATTGGAAAAGGATTACTGTTCCCCTGCTTTATGTGTTTGTTTAATGCCCATTCCATGAGGATGTTTTCTCAGGCTGTTTTCCTTGCAGGATATGTTTCTGTGTGTGCAATTAGCTAAGAGACATTAGCTTAATAACTTGCGAGTGTCTGAGTTAGGCCTGGCCTCCTCTCAGATTGCTGCGTTTTTCCTCACCTTTCTTCTTTCTGGAGACTTCATTCTCTGCAGTACAAACTGCTCTGTCATGCTCATCCTGGAGGTTGGATGCAGACAGTGTCTCTTGCTGGTCCCTAGCCAAAGAAACTGCTATCACACATAATTACCTCCTTGACTCATCATGACTTTTATTATTCCCTTGCCCCCATTTTTTTTTTCTGTTTCTTAAGTTTGATTTGCTCTTTCAAAGTTATTGTTTCCAGCTCTCTATTCCCAGTGGCTCCAGAGGACTGTAGTGTATTCATGCAGGAATTACTGGGGTGGGCTCTGTGGTCTGTTTTGTGCAAGAGTTCAGACTGAGTGATCGTCTTGGTCTCTTCTGACTGGTTTCTGAGCTGATGGGTTAGGCAGAGGGAGAGAAATAGCTGGCCAGCCAGCTATTTCAGTGGTGCTGAAGCAGAGTCCTTCACTGAAATGTAGATCATTAGTTCATTTTGATGAACATATTTTCCTGGTCATCTCAAGTGGTCCCCAGCAGCTGGCTGAGCTGGTAAGATGAAGAGGACACTGATCATTCAGTCTCCTGAATATTCCTAGTGCTAGAAGTTTTCAGGACTGCAAGGGTATTTCTCATAAGGAAAAATCTACCTGTTATTCTTATCAGTGATGGAGAAGCAATCACAGCTGTTGGTAAGTTGTGCCAATGGGTGATTTCTTCTAACAAACTTCTTTCTAGGCTGAATTTGACCAGTTTTGCTGCTATACCATGAATTGTATTATGATTCAGTCTGCCAGGCTGAAAAGCCTCTGTCTATCTGTTCTTCATGTGCAGAATTATCATCTCACTCAAGTCACCCTGGGGTTGTGTCACTAATGGGCTGAATGGTTCATGTCACACTTTAAGATTCAAAGGTACATCTCTGAACCTGTTCTTCCCTTCCATCTTTTGTTCCCAGTCACTTTCTTTCCCATATACTTCAGCCCCAGCTCTAAAACTTAGCCCAACAAATGTGGTGAAAGACAGGCTCCTCTTTCTCTGTTCCTGGCTGGACTGAAGCTTGTTCTGACTCTGCTGGCTGGCTTCTCCTCTAGGCACAAATGGACGAAGTTTCCAGAGCCACAGGTGTAGAACTGTTTGCAGACTTGCACAATAACAGAAGAAAGGCAAGCAGATCTGGGTATCTTGTGGGCTTGCTGATAGGTAAAAGCTCAGCCAGTTCTTTTGAACAAAACATTATCTCCCTTAAGTGTGGGAGCAGGAGGGGATTGCTACTGGATAGCAGCAAGTCATTTTATCTGCATCTCTGGCCTCAAGAAAGGTTTCACTGGGGCTGCAGAATTGTCAACAACCTTTCCAGTTCCTCCTTCCTCACTCTCCTACCCATAGCTAAGGTCGTTGAAGTCATGCTCAGGAGAGACCTGTAGTCACTCCTTTGAAGGGAGCTGAGGGAAAAAGAGGTGTTTGGATGGACCATGGTGGAAGACTTTGTTCGGGGATTTCTCTTTTGGTAGGATGTCTATGCCATGGAGCCAGCTGTTTTGGAGAAGGTGTTTTGAGATCCTCTCTGGAGCAACAGGAAAGTAAGTGACAAGTTCAAATCTTTCATTACTTTTCTTCACCCATTTGCACTTCTAGAGTAGATTTGGCAAGGCATCAGCTTCAGACTTGGCACCAAGAGGAACAATCCAAATTAACTTACCTTATCCTTGCTTTAAAAACTCAAAAATCTAGCACTTTATTGTCAACCTGGAAAGCTCTGTGACATTTCTTTTATTGCTGAATACATTGTTCCTATTAAAATTGTCACTCATTACAGTTTTTTGACATAGATGGATATAAATCAAATGCATTCCTTTCATTGATACAATTAATGCGCAGAAAGCATGGGAAAATTTTTAAGATGTTCAATACTGCAAATTAAGGTCTTCAAGAACAACAACCAATCCCTGTCTATAATGAAAAGAGCAAAGACATGTCAATCTTGCTTAGTTACCTGGTTACAGGATGCAGTTACTGATAGCTTCAGGAAGAGTGTGATGGGGTAAGAACATAAGAATACCAGATCCATTAGCTCCTGTTGAACCAAACCTGTATGAACTATCTTATCGGACATTCTTCTAATTTTCTTACAGAAACTGTTTTTCTATGATGCAAACCAGTCCTTTTTGTGAAGCTGAGCATTTCAAGAAAGCACATCTCTCTTTGATGATTTTTTTCCCTAGATCTTTTATGGGAAAATGACCAAATAACCCCAACTCTGAGGTTATTTGTTCTTAAAGCAAATTTATGGGCCTTTGCTGAAAGCCTTGGAGGTTTTGTTTCTTCACTCTAAACCTGAGAAACATGTTTAAAAGAGGTCAAGGATAATGACATTTTTCAGCAGGAAAAAGCAACAGAATTTTAGCAAACTTTCTTCCTGACCAGCTTGGCTAATTGTTAACCACTGTTCAAAACAGTTAAAAAGGAGGAACAAAACCTCCATGCTTAGGTGGCACCAAAGCCATCTGCCTGGAAGGTCCTTCTCAAACAGCCTGGTGATGATGCCACAATCTTGTCATGTCAAGCTGTCCAGTCAGGCTCATCTAGTTGCTAACTCCTGTGACCCAACCCTTGGGGTTTTGGCCTCAGTGGGATCCATTTACACAGAGGTGAGAAATCTCAGGTTACATATGAGGTCTGGTTTTCCAAAGGAAATGAGGCAGGGATGTCTGTCCTGGAATATGGGCAGGGAAGCTACCAAGAGCACATGGACCAGGGACTGGACTCTATTTCTTATCTGGTCTGTGCATCCTCTTCCCCACAGAGGGCACTGAAGGTCATCACCGAGACTACTTCTCAAGGCTTGTTTGTTGTTGAACACATGTGCTTGAGTTTGCTATCTCTGGCTCTGTCTGCAGGTTCTCCCTGACCCATGGACCAAACTATTTCCACAGATTAAAATGCAGAAAAAATTGCATAAAAAGTCTTCTTAGGTCTTTCCCCTTTAAGACCTTGAAGACAAAAGTCCATTTGGGACTGTGGCCATCTTTAAATAATTAGAATTGTGTCAAAAGCTGGGTTTATCTCTTCATTTATTAGACAAAACAGACTGATCTTTCTGCCTTTCAGGTCTAACAGCTTCACAGGTGTTGGACATGGCTGACCGAGACAGCATTGTTCCTGGCTTCACTGCTGCCACTATGTTTTGGGTTATCAGTGAAGAACCAAGAATGTTAGATGTACACAAATGTGCCTGTGCACAGGTAACTCCCACTCATGTAAACACCATAGGTCAAGTCAGCCTGGATCATCCTTCCAGGATTCCTCTATTGGGCTTGGAGAGATGGAAAGAGTAAAAGAGGTGCCCGAGCCGCAGTGAGCCTGGGATGAAGGCCAGATGTCCTGTCCACAGGCCTCCAGGGCTTTAACCTCCAGACCATCGTGTTCAGCTCCTTCTGAAAAAGGACAAAGTTGTTCAGCAAAACTGTGGAACTGTGAGGCTTGTGGGCTGAAGTGAGTCCAAAAGACATATTAACAGACATGAGAGGCCTGTGACGAAATAGCTAAGGTATTAAAGCAGCCAGAGGCTGGTAATGAATACAAGAAATGCCCACATTTACCCAAGAGGTCCCAAAGGTCTCTTGGCCAGAACATTGTGATCCTTAAAGGAATCTTAAAAAAGTTAAACCACAGGGTTAGGACTCCAGGAACAAAATCTGGGCTACAGTGGTTTCTCAGCTGCTCTGCCCTCTTGGATGGTAAGACCCTGTTTAGGAGCTTTGTGCTTTTTAAAAAGCATGGATATTATTCTCTGGGGCTTGTCACCCAGAGCACTGTCAGATGAGGGTCCCCTCCTTGACCCTATAGATGGCATGAGTCTTCCAGTGTGCCCTGCAGCTGGGATGCAGGTAACAAAGCTTAGCTCTCATTTTTCACATGAGGCTCTGTCATGTGGTGGCAGGGGAAATCCTGAATTCTCAGGTATTACTCATAGAATGGTAGGGGTTGGAGATCATCAAGTCCTACCCCCTTGCCAACTCAGGAACACCTATGGCAGGCCACACAGGAACAGATCCAGGTGGGTCTTGAAAGTCTCTAGAGATGGAGACTCCACAACCTCTCTGGGCAGCCTGTTCCAGGCTCTGTCACTCTCACAGGGAAGAAGTTTTTCCTCATGTTG
>JANHFX010017507.1:0-15383 GCA_027560015.1 Chloroceryle amazona | reverse complement strand
AAGTTTTTCCTCATGTTGAGGTGGAACTTCCTGTGTTTCACCTTGCTACCATTACCTCTCATCCTACCACAGGGCACAACTGTGAAAAGAGACTGGCCCCTTCTACTTGAGATCCACCCTTCAGATATTTGTAAACATTAATACAAATAGTGATGTACAAAAAGTTCTTCTAGCATTTCACAGTCTCTCTTCATCTCTCATCTCCTGGAGGAAACCTGCCAGGTGCAGAGGATGAACCAGTGCAGGCTAAACCGCTATCATCACAATTTGACCTTCACTTCTCCCTGTTGGCTTGTCCCATTATTTCTTTAATGCTTGAAGGGCCTGGAGATGGTCCATCAGTGATGAGCAGAGCTGGGCTGCAAAGAGAAGATGGAACCTGGAGGCTGATAAGAGCAAAGAGTTATTGGGTGGCTGAGCATCCTTGGTACTGGATATGATGCAAACACTGTGGCGATGAGGAAACCAAAGCAGATTTGGTGGATCTTCCTCTAAAACTGATTCCAAACCAGTGCCCATATCACCTGTTTTTTGGAGGGGCTGAGCCCACCTTTTAGGATTCGTTCACTGCAGTAAGGCAGCTTTTTGACCCATACAAGGGAGACAGTCCCACTGCTGGTGTGGGCAGGTCCTGCATGTCCCCAAGGCTGTACCCATACTGCTTAACCCATGTCTGGCTGTCCTTTAGCCCCTCTATCCCTGCAAATTTGTTTGTCTTTTATATGTACTTTTTCCCATTAGGAATGCCCCAATGAGGAAGGGCTGGTGAATGGACATCTTATATAGTACTGGGCCCCTTGGCATTAAAACGCTACCATGCTGTTGTTATTTTGTGCACCTGATGTGTGCAGCCATTCTTTGCTTCAACCATTTACAAGGTCTGATTTTAGTCCAAAACAAGCTTCCTTGAAATAAAATTGTTATTTTCCAGTCTTCCTGTAGAAGCTAAAAGTATTTTAATTTGGACTGGCCTAAACACAGGGTGGAGAAGGAGTCAGTAGGTTGGGGACATTTTAATAATGAAAAGAAGAATGTGGAAGAAAGGATTAAATGTGGTGTTATATGTGTATTTATTGAGTCAATTTATAAGGTGCCTTTTGCAAAATATCTTGACTGCTGCATGAAAAACCACAAAGCAAAATATTTGAAAAATTTGGACATGAAGCCAGCATGTCCCAGTGTACAGCCAGGCAGTGGAGGAGAATCTGGCACCGGGACCAGCTCTCTAATCACCAGGCACCAGGAAAAGGACATCTGTGTCTGTAGGGCAAGGTGAGCTATCAAGGGAAGGATCTGTTCCCTGTGGGCCAGCCAGACACTGGTGGGTCTCTGTGGGCAGCCTGGAGGATGGGATGGCCCCTGAGCCCAGATCTCCTCTGAGTGTAGAGTCCTGGGGTGAAGGACCTCGTTGGAGTTGGGGAGGTGACCCTGGCTGATCTAGGAGGCCTTATTATGACTCATTGCAAGCCCATCTGATGAACACATAGGCCTTCAGGAGCAGGGCTGCCTGGATGAGGAGCACACTGGGGAGTGCCACTGCTGCTCCTCACGTACTGAAAAATCCTTGGCACTGCTGCCCCTGAAACGGCTTCAGGGAGGATCCAGCTACCAGCCGATTACAGTAATTTCACCTGGCCACTGTGAGAGAACAGATGTTTGTGCTGTGGTCTGTGTTACGGGATTTTCTTGCTTGCGCTCAAAGCTCAGCCTGAGTGTTGACTCTGGCATGTTGCTCTGCTGACAGTGTGTGCCCATGAAATGTCCAGAGCTTCTCCCTCCAGCTGTGGGGCTCTGCTCAGCCTTGCCAAGGGGCTGCCAAGTGTCACTTTAGGGTTACTGCCTCCTCAGAACCTTTGGGGAGTACATGGGACACCTATGCAATGATGAACACTGTAAAGAAACCAGTTAACAAAAGTTCTTGGGTAGCTAGGTAAGCTCTTGAATAGTGACCTGCTTTTGGACAGGTATGTGAAAAACATTCTCTTGAGGACTTAGCTGAATTAAAGGGCAGGTAAATACCTCAGGACAAAATTGCAGCACCTCTGTTATGTACCTTCCTCGATTGCTTTTAAGAGTGGCAAGGAACTGGAAATGGGTAGAACAGGAAAATGACCACGCTGATTGCTTTGAGCCATACAAGATACATTTTTTAGCATCTGAAGCACAGATGATGCAGTATTTTTCCTGAAAATAGTTTGCTATAATAAAAATGAAGGAACACCATATCCAGGGGACAGTGACTAACCTGCTGTACGCACAGACATTTCTTCAGGGAAGGAAACATACTGAGAAGGGGAGTTTTCATTGCAGAAAATGCTGCTCATCAAAATGCTGAACTAAACATATTTGAAGAGATAACTTTGTCTTACAAATCAGTATCTACTGTGGCTCAAGACAGGGAAGATTAGTGGTGAATGGGGTGAACTTCATCTCTTCATACAGTCAACCACTTGCCTCTCCTCTGTTGAAAATGAGAGTAAAATATAAAACCAACCAACCAAAACAAAACAAACATCAAAAAAAAACCCAAACAAATAAAAGCAGCTCATACAACTAAATCTGTTGTCAGTGAGGCCTGAGATAGGACTTCAGTCTGGTTTTAGCTCTTACTTTTGTCATCTGACTGGAGCTCAATCCACAAAGTAGTCTTTGGTTAGTTGGGACAATTACTACAGATAATAAGTCTTTGGGCAATCTCCGTCAAGAAAGGGGTTTTGGATGTGTCCCTTGAGAGCGGTTCAGGGTCTTTTGGATTGGCTTCTCAATGGGATGAAGCCACGGTGAAGAATCAGAAGTGTTCTAAATGTGATGCATTTTACTGACGTATGAGCTGCTTGTCCACTTGTCCATCTGTCCCCGTCTTGGAAGAACGGTGATAACAAGAATTATGAGGCCCAAATCTTCCATTAGGATCCAGAATGACAATCACGGGCTGAAGCACCCACATCTTAGTGAAAGAAAGGCAGCATCACTCAGCTTTCTGTCACATAGTTTTCAGGTATTATTTGGACGCTCTCCTTACCTTGAGGACTTGAACAGCTAGGAGCAGAACTCATATTTGCAGCCTCATATTTTTCAGAAATATCTGTGTGCCCAAAGGAAAGAGGTACTTGTGTGGATGATGATAGAATAGGGACTGATACCCAGCACTGCTGCAAAGCATTGCTGGGAGGAGCTGGTTTGCATGCAGGAGGATTTGACCTTGAACTTTCTCCTGCAGTTCAAGCCAACATCCTCTACCCTCTAGGCCTGAAAAATATTCCTCCCCTTGTTTTAAAAATACATTTGTTATGTCTAATGTTTCTGGCCTGAGCAATGGTGCAGACTTTTGCCCGCAATGCTATGCGGGTCAAGGGTGGGAGGTGATGTGATTGTGAGTGGCTTTAGTTCCCAGTGCAGTTACATCAGCAGAGATGTTCTTTTCTGGGGACAATTTATTGCCATCCCAGGGGACAGTGGCTTTTTTGTCTCGGTATGAAGTACAGCCCTGCTAGACTTTCTGGGCTCACACTAGGCTGCAGCATCCACAAGCTAGATGGTGACACCCATGCTGACAGTTCAAGAGAGGGTTTGAGAGCAGATACCCAGAGCTTTAACCTGCTCATGTTCAAAGGACCTGCAAAGGGCTCAGGATCTGGGTGTCTGTTCAGGACCACAACAGTATCTCTGATCACTCAGAGCATGCAAACTAAGTCTTGGCTCTTGGCTGCAGGGCTTCAGGCCTCATGTGGGGCATGTGTTTGTGTGCAAGTAATGTGGCTAATAGATGAGTGCCACACTGGGAACAAGCTCAGGAGCTCAGGTAGAGTAGTGATGTCGCCTGTGATTCCACAAGTTAGGTACAGAACAGGGCATGGACAGAAATGGTGATGCAGCAGGCTTGTCTTGCCTGTGCTCTCCAAGCCAGATGCAGATGTTGCATACCAGCCAGAGCTTCTCACACCCAGGCCCAGATGCAGACTGACTTTCTTTGGGATCATGCACACAACCTCCTCCAATATGGCTGCTGCATTTTTCAGGGGAGAGCAAGGCCACTGCCATGCTGTCAGGTGTGTGGGGTGAGTCATAGAGTGCAACTCTCTCTCCCCAAGACAGTCTAGACATAGGAAGTCCAGATGTGTGCAAATGCCCCATCCCATCAGCTTCCCTGCTGAGCTGCAGTGTCCTGTCTGGCTAGGGTAATTTGGAAGGACTCCAGTGGACAATTTGGCAGGCTGATCTCTCACAGCTCTTCCCAGCTCAGACCAATATGGTGGAATGGTTTACCAAGCACTTCATACTGTTCACTGTGCTTTTGCCATTCTTTGAGTAGTGACTGTGTTTATTGGAAAATGGGAACGTGCATGTGGTGGCACCCTTTGTCCTCATGTGAGGGGTTACCATCATGCTGGACTGGGAGCATTTACTTGCTTTTATGGGAGAAAATCAGATGCAGAGGGCAACTGTGAATTTGCAAACAGTAGTGATGAGTATAGGAAGCCGTATGGTTGAATCCCATCTCTGCCACACCAGGGTGGGTTTTCCAGTCAGTTCCCAGCAGTGAGGGATCTGCAGGGTCTCCTAAGTAAAGCCCTACCTGTCCGGGAGGATGCAGGCAAAAGAACAGATATCACAGCTCCACATGGATCATGCTGAGCTTGCTACCGAACTTCTCCAGGTGCTTATTTTTAATGTGAACAGTCTGTCTAAGGAAGCTGACATTTTCCCACAGACCATGATTTAAACCTCATGGGAGCTTGTGTGCTGGCTGCTGGTGGTGTGTGTATACAGGAATCCTGTCTGGCTCCCATGCAGCTAGCTCCCTGTCCTGACCTGTCCCATGAAACTAAGAGATGCAGAAGTTATTTCCTAGGACATCTTTTGTGTTTATGCTCTGCTGGTTCAGGCTGGCTCACAAAAGCCATTGGGCTGGGGGTGTTTCTGCAGTGGCTAAGTGTCTGGAGGAGTTTGAAAGCTGAATGTCCTCTCACAGTAACAGACATGCCCTCATCTCTCTGCAGGGCAGAGCCACCCTGCTTGGACAGAATTTGCCCTCCATCACCTTCCATTTCTAGCTCTGCCAGACCTTGTGTTCAGCTTTTCCCTGCCCTCTTCCCTTGCAGTTCCCAGCACATGCAGCCTTGCAGAAATGCAGCACTGAACTGTAAAAGAGCCAACTTCAATCCTGGTGCTCTGAGTACAGTGCTGGGCTTGCTGAGCTCCCACACCTGGCAGAGGGCAAGTGAGCTGAGAGAGCTGCTCTGCCCCTGCACTCCCTCCTGAGCTGCTCTCAGCAGAACCAGAGCAGCAGATAGGGGAAACTGCTCAGGAAAGATCCTTTGGGGTTGTTCTGGACTCTCAGCAGACAAGATCACATTTAACCAACCCCTTTTTTCACATCTTCACCTAGCTGCATCTTGGCATTTCTCCTGGCCTGTAGCACCATACTTACTCTTTGCCACACTGGTGTCCTGATTGGTACTGGCATGATGTTATATTCAAAATTTTTAGCTGTTTTTCAGCTGTACTTACGTGGCTAGCTAGAAGGAGTATTTTTTTTTGTTTGGGTTGTGTTTTGTGTTTTGTTGTTGTTGTGGGTTTTGTTTTTTTTTTTCATTTCCTGCTGTTTTGGAAGACAAGTTCCTCTCTTTTTTTGGTCCACATTGAAGCAAAAGCCCTGAGGACTTGAAAGCCATTTCCTTGGAAGAGCTGGTGTTTCCCCAGCCTGCCTACTATAAGCAAGGAGCAGCTCTGCCCAAGGTGTGAACAAACTTTGCTCAAATTGTGCCTGCTGCTCCTTTACAGCTATAGTGCATCCATACATTCATGCTGTTACCTGTAACTGTTCCACCAGGAAGATATAACAGTCCCATGTGCTGCAGGACAGAATTTTCCTCATCAAGTCTCCTTCTTTCTAGGGATGTACACTATTCACCCTTAGACCTGGCTGAGGTTTAATATTTGAGATTTACCAGCAAATATAGTTTTTAAAAAAAAAAAAAAAAAGCTTAAAGTGAAGCAGATATTTCTGTCTTTTTTTTGGGGGGGGGACACTCTCTCTTTGTTCTCAGGACAAATTAGTGTGTGTCCATCACCAAAATGATTTAAAGTGTGTTTCAGCTCTCAGAATACACTGGAAAAACAGCACCAGTTGTGCATTTGTTTCCTTTAAAGGGTCAGAATCGAGCCATACTTGCTGCAGGCTGGGAAAGTTAACACTGCTGTAGGAAATCGTGTACTCATTTGCCCTTGAATGACTGTAGAGCACAGGCTCCTGGTTCTCTCAGGCTCTCCTTAAAAATTCCAGCAATGAAGGTAAGTAGGCTTTACTCCAGCTCACAGCTGTTCTGGTAGGCAAAAAAAAAAAGTGAGTAACTGATTATTCGCTGAGATAAGGTCTGTGTTTGCTCTTGATTTCTCTCCATACCCCTCTGCATCCACATGAGCAGTGCCTGCCAGGAGAGTGACCGATGGGAGAGGTGGATGCTGGAAGAGAAGGATTTATCCAGCACAGAGTTAAAAAGTGGAATAGCGGGTTCTGGCTGGGTGGCCAGCCCAAAAGCCAGGGAGGTAGATTTGGACCCTTTATTTTAGAGCTGGTGGGTGAGGGAGGAGTGCTAGTACTTCTGGGAGGCCTGTTAGAAAACAGTTCTCTTTCTTTGGTGGGATGGGTTTCATATGGAGTCTGCAAGAGACATTAACCAGGAAGGCCTACAATGACATTTTTATAGAGCTGCTTTTCAGAGTGCGGCTGCACTTAAAATCCAAACTTAGGTTATTTGAGTGGGAGTGTTCTCAGCTATAATGCCCACTTGCTTTCAAAGCAACATGACAGAGCTTGGCTCATGCACCTCTGATACGTAGGCCTCTTCACTGGGCTACACTGGTGCTCGTGCTTTGAGATCTTCCCTGTAGTGTTTTTGTGAAGGGTTAATTAGCAAGCTGTATTCTGCAGAAGAAATTATTTCATTTTAGGGTCTAGGTAGCTTTATACATCAGGACAGTAAAATATTCTTGGAAACAGACACAGATCTATAAACCTAAAATCATGCTCTACTGCTGAGACACCTGAATAAAAGGTCTGATTAATAACTAGCATGTGATAGCAAGTGGTGAGGAGAAGCTGAGGGATGGGTTTGTTCAACCTGGAGGAGAGGACAAGAGCTAATTGCTCGATTTGACCCTCCAAAGGGAGGGTTTGGACAGGATGGAGCAGGTCTCTTTTCAGAGCAGCACAATGAAAGGACAAGAAGCAACAGGAACAAGTTGCTGTGAGGGAGGTTCTGACTTGATAAAAAGAAAATAATTTCACAGAGAGTTGTTTATCCCAGAGAGACTATGAGATCTGCATCCCTTGAGATATTCAAAACTGGACTGGAACAGACCCTGAGCAACATTTTCCATCTCTGAAGGGGACCTCTGAATGTCTCTGTCTGAACTGTCTGATTTGCATGGCATCTTTTTGTTTGTGGTAGGGACCTCCAGGAAGTACTGGTTTGTGGGGTCACCAGGGGACATTTTCTTGGGGTGGAAGCCTTGGGCAGTGGTGTCATGCATTTTCTTTGGCAAGGTGTCCATGTCAACAAAAAAGGGGAGAGCTTGTTAGTCTGTCTCCTTCTCTGTAATGGGAATCAGTGAAGATCCAGAGGGGCAAGCCGAAAATGAGCAGTGATGCTTGGACAGAAGGTCACAGAAGAGTTCTTGCTTGTGAGCTGCATGTCACTGCTTGTGTTTACAGGCTGGTACATGCAAACATACTGAATAACTAGAAAGACTTGCTGCTGTGGGAGTGTCCTGCAAGGAGAAACTCACCTGCCAGGTTGTCTGTCTGTCTGAGCAGGGCTGTAACAGTGCAGGACAGCTCATTGTGTTACC
Source organism: Chloroceryle amazona (assembly GCA_027560015.1). Taxonomy (NCBI): domain Eukaryota; kingdom Metazoa; phylum Chordata; class Aves; order Coraciiformes; family Cerylidae; genus Chloroceryle; species Chloroceryle amazona. Next base: position 7,529 of record JANHFX010017507.1, on the reverse strand, counting down.
TTGTAGAGAGATCATCCAGATCATCTCCTCCCACACCTGCCTTGACAGGTAGAGTACTTTAAAGCATATGATTAAATATTCTGAATTGAAATACTGTGCTTTTTCTGATGGCTTCTTGGTTAAGTACTGTTATCAGTCAAACAGCCATGATGCTCACCAGAGATGTTCATCTGTAGCTGCTAGTCTTTTCTGATAGACACTTTTGTACGCAGTTTGTTCCTCAGTCTTTCTCCTGTGCTCTTGCTGAGGAGGGTAAGGGGTTTTGTCTGAAGGCAGAAAGGCAGAGTTGGTGTTGTTCCAAGATGCCCTACAAGTGGTGTCTGCCTTAACTACTGAGCCAGGACAGAGGTGGGAGACAGCTTCTCTGCAGCCAGAGGAGCTGTGGGATGAGGCCCTACTTCTGTAAGATGCTCTGTCCCCTCGGCTCTTGGCTCTGTCTCCCTCTGCCTTGACCATTTCTCCAGAAAAGAGTCAGACCCAAGAGAGGTGCAGACACAGGACCAGGGAAATGGAACTGGGGAAATTTATGTTTTAGAAGTTGGTAGGGGAACAAAGGCAGCACATCCCTGCATGCTCCTTAGTCCTGGAGTAGCTCACTTCCCTCGAGAGCCAGGAGACTGCAGGAACTGGGGATTTCTTTTGTGCACCTTAAAAGACCTCTCTTGCCTTAGGAGAGCTCTGTGCTCTGGGTTAAGATCTGAATGGTTTGTCTTGTCCCCAGCCAATACAAGACTGTTCCCTGTATTTTTTCCAGTATTTGTTTTATTTGTCCCAGGAGACAAATAAAGTTACTTCCCCGCGGAGGCTTTGACATAGGCATCTAGAGATCAGCAGCTGGAGTCTTTTCTTGATATGTAGGCACACCACACTTTACTTTCCTTCATCCTGTTCCATACAAGCACTTTCTTTGGGCTCGTGTAAGCAATCCCTGCTCCTTCTTGGGCTGCAGCCCCTTTCCACTCCATTCCTGCATGCAATGTTGTTACTCAAAGCAGTATCACAGCAAGGAGCTTAGGAAAGAGCTGTTTTCTCTCCTGAGTACATTCTCCAAAGTTGTTATTGCTTTTCCAACAGCAAATACAAAGCAAGTGGAAATGTTGGCTGATGCTGCTAATAAAATTCTTAAGCATCTATGTGTGCTTTGAAATGCTTTCTTCCTGCTGTCCTGCTCAAGGGGTGCAAGACACTGAGGGAAACCCTGTCAATGTAAATGTCAAAGGGATCTTTGGGTTCTCATAATTGTCAGGGGGGGATTCTGCCAGTTCCCTATTCCCACAGTGCCACAGGACTGGGAGACTGTTCCAGCCCTCCCCTAGGAGACAGACCCTCTAGTATTTGGTCTCACTGAAACAAGCAATTTTGAATCTAACTTTTATTTGGGAATCTAAATCCCTGTGGAAACCAAGGAGCACATTGGAAGACTTGGTATGTGTAAGTAATGTGGCTCTTATGCCCAGGCCTGTGAGTTTGTGGGAGCACTTCTACCACTGAAGAAAAAATCAGGGTTGAGTGGCCTGGAGAGGGGAGGTCCCTGAGGCCAGAGGAGCAGGTCCTCCGGTGAGAAGCTAGAGATGTCAGCCACCAAATCCAGAGAGTATTAATCCCTGGTCCCTATAGGTTAGAGCTGGGATTTTGTGATGGCTGAAACAGTGATGAAGACTTAGAGTGTTTGCAAAGGGGTCACCTTCTGCTAATATTCTGAGAACTGCAACTGAGAAACTGTAATACAGAAGCTGTAGGTAGTACCAGGTCCTTTAGCCACCCAAGGCTCATGTCAAAAATTTGTTTAAAGTACGAATACCTCTGCAAAGATGCACTGCTACCTTGGACTGAGGTAGTTATCCCCTCCCTCAGCTACATTTCCTTCATTCTTGCCAGATCCTCCTCTAACAGCAATTAACCCTGGTACCTTCTGAAAACAAGGACAGTCTCCACAAAAATCCTTTCTGTTTGTTTTATCATCCCTATAAAATGAATCACTGTGCCTGACCAGCTTAGGTCAATATTTATTTTTGCATCACCTCTTCCAGGTCAGCTGCTTGGTTTCAGACTGCGTTGTACACCTGAGGCTAATGAAGGCATCTTAGAGGGGTGCTTAGGGATGAGCAAGGAGTTTGAATACCAGGGTGTCCAAATCCTCAAGCCTCTACTATGTATGGCAACTGCAAAACAGAAAAACTTGTGACACCCTGTCTCCCTCCCCTGCACCCTTGCTGGAGAGTGGCAGTGCCTGGGAGACTGGCAGGTACAAAGCACCTGGTCCCTGAGCTTGAAAACCACCTCTGCTTTATGCCTTCCAGCTAATGGGTGGGTTTAGTTCTGCTAATCTCTAATCAGTGCTGGATAAACCTAGACAAAATAGCCTGGACCATTCCAAAGCATTTGTATCAGTATTTAGATCAGGCTCATAGATAATGTGTTTAGGGCTGCTCTAAAAACATCTCAGATAAATTAAGTGTAAAGAAAGTGGCCTATAATTGACATTTCTGCTGACATCTGACCTCTGACTGGGCTGATGCACCTGGGGAAAACAATTTGAGGGTAGAGAGGGGAACCTGGGGCATCAGGCAAGTTCAGACATACCTCTGAGTGTGACTTGTGGACCAGCAGGAACAGGGGTGCGAATCAGAGGTACAGGAGCTTGTGAGTATCTGTGCTCCTTGCACCAGAGCCAGCCAAGCTCCAGAGAGCAAGTTCTGAGGGAAGCATGAAACATGCTGGATGAGTTGGGAGGTCTAGAGGCTGAGGTGTAGTCACAAGGCAAACAAAAGTGAGTCATGACCAGTAGTGAAGGCTGGAGTGCAGGGACAGGCAGAGAGTGTGCTGGGGAAACAAGTAAACAACCCAGGTGGTGCGGCTCTGTCCCTGTCTCCTGTGGGAGCAGGGGGAGTGCTCAGAGCCTGTTCATTCCTCCAAGCGAGAAAACACGAGTTTGATTTCAGATGAGAAACCTTCCCACTTACATATTCAACTACTTCTGCTGATTGAGCCTGGTGGGTGAGCAAAATCTGGTCTTGCACCTCTTGAAACTTTTCTCCTTCCTTCATGTCCTGGCAGCACAGTTAAGGTTTACAGCAAACCTCTGGGCACCTAACCCTGAGGAGGAAGAAGAGGTAATGCTAGCACCTTATTTCTGGGCCATTCTTTTATTTCCTTGAAAGTCTGCCATTTTCAGTGTGATTGCCTTGAGGAGCCACTACCACTGTGGGCAGGCTGGACCAAGTGGGTCTTGCAGTGCCTCCCTTCTCCCTGCAGTGTCCTGCTCAGCTCACTCCCACCACTCTGATTCAGTGGGCAAAGCTGCTCTGATGAACTGAGATGCCTGGGGGCAAGTTAATTTCCCCCCTCCTTGATCTTGTGGCCAAGGGCTAAGGCAGCATGGGGCTGAAATGTCAGAGACCTGTGGTCCTAGGGAGCATGTGGAGGGAGACAGGGAGCAATTTCTCAAATGCCAGTATAGGGAAGGGGAGCTGGGCTTGTGGGTGAGGTAGAATTGCCCTCCAAGAGTGTGTGAGGTGGGGATCAGGCCCCCAAAGGTCCATCGCCCCCAAAGGTCCATCACCCCAAAGGTCTGTAGGCATGCTTAACCTGTTGCTGAGAGGGAAAACATACTGGCCAGTGAGAGCAGGGCATCACCAGAGACTGTGAACACACACATACGGGAGACCTAATCGCCACCTTCCAGTACCTGAAGGGAGCTCACAAAAAGACTGGAGAGGGCCTGTTTACAAAGGCCTGGAGTGAAAGGATGAGGGGCGATGGTTTTAAATTAGAAAGCAGTGGATTTAGATTAGAATTAAGGAGGAAGTTCTTTACCATGAGGGTGGTGGAACATTGGATCAGGTTGCCCAGGGAGGTGGTTGAGGCCCCATCCCTGGAGACATTCCAGGTGGGGCTTGACAAGGTTCTGAGCCACCTGCTCTAGTTGAGGATGTCCCTGTTCTCAGCAGGGGGGTTGGACTAGATGGCTTCTAGAGGCCCCTTCCAACCCAGACATTTCCATGTTTCTATGTTTCATATGTCACAGGAAGAGACTTGACATCTCCATAATTGGATTTTAAGACCATTTTGTTCCTTTTGAGGGGCAGAGGGGTTCCCTCTGCAGAGAACAGGGATTAGGGCAGAGTTCCTTCTGCCCTTGCTACCAACTAAATTTGACTTTGGGCATGTCCTCCTGAGGGAGGACAGACACCTCACTGTCCTGCCCTGATGTTTTGCTGTGAGTTCGTGGCTATTCCCAGATCTCAGCCCCTTGGCAAACCTTTACTTATGGCTGAAGTTCATTGAATCTCAAGGGAGAAAGCAAGATGCTAGCCAACAAATTCTCACATCAGGCCCAGCATGTATCCTCATAGCTTTCCTCCTTGCAGCCTTCCCTTCCTCATCACCTTTCCCTCACCATGCAAGCCTCTGCTGGAGGCTTTCTCCAGCACTCACCATAAAGCACTTCATATCAGTCTATTGAAAAGGAAGTCTTAAAAAAATAAGACAATAAGACTCTTGTATTCTTCTGTCCTTTTTTTTTTTCTCCTTTCTTTCTTCCCCCCCACTACCCATCAAGCTAAAATTGAGGGAAAGAAAACCGCAGGAGGACACATTGTTTTCTCCCCCCACACACCCAGAGCTGTAAAATACTTGTTAATCACTGGGAGCAAGAGGATCTCTGTGCTGGGCCTCAGCTTTTTGTTTGCAAGTTTATTTTTCCTAATTCATCCTTGACAAAGGACAGAGCCATAAAAGAATCGACTAGCACGTCTGTGGGAAAAAACTGCCCTGAAAAGGGTCGGAGGACTGTAGCATTTCCAAACAATTCCGAGGGCTAAAGCTTCTGTGAGATGCAGCTTCAGCTATAACTTGCCTTTCTAGGAACAAGCCTACATCTGTTTGGCAATGCCATATTTTGCAGGGTAAAATAAACCCTTGAGAACAAACAGGCCAGCTTATCCAGAGGGGTAAATGCCTGGGAACAGAGCTCACTTGTTAATCCTAAAACTGTCAGCAAAGACCCACTGGAGAAATTATAGCTGGCCACGGGCACTCAAGCTGTTTCCCCTCTGCCTCCCCACCTCCCCCCATCCCCACAACAGCTGTAAAATCTTCTTTATTGTTCTGCTCGAGTTAGAGAGCAGCCCTGAGAGGTCTCCCGGCTGAGAGCTGCAGCAGCAGGGGCAAGGGGAACATCTGATCCATTGTATCTGCACCAGTGTTATTGCTTCAGTGGTGGACAAAGAAAATGATGGCGATAAAAGAAGAACAGCCCAAGCACCTACTAAAGAGGCATATGAACAGGAAATCCTGGCTCATTCCCACATCTGAGATGCGTACGGTTTCTTTCCCTCTAGGATCATTACATTTTATGTCCTCCTGCAATTCAGGCAGCTAAGCCAAGGGAGCCCCTTCCCTCTTCTCATCAGATTTTGAGCCCTCCCCATGGAAAAATGATTTGTGCACAAATCAGCCTACACAACGGTGCTCATAAGGAATGTGCCCCTGCCAGGAGTTATTAATGGCACCCCAGTAAATGCCCCCAGCACAACAGGCTGCTGCAAGCATCAAGTGTGTGTTGAAAAATAGGGTTTAAATTGTCCCTTGGGGGATGACCTATTGGCCACTTAAAAAATGCAGGATCGGCTCACTGTATAATTAAGTTCAGGCCATCTCTTCTGCTTACACACGCAGAAACCCAGATGTTAGCTTCGTACAAATCAAAGCGCTGGGCTGCTTTTAAAGCACCAGGAGAAGACATACTGTGGGGGCATAACATTTGCCACTGGAAGAAAACCTGCTTTGAATACTTGGAATATTTAACTGACTGCAACGGATAATTAGCCAAACCCTCTTATGCCTCTAAATATAGATTCATTAGTCATATGAAAATAGCTCATTGGAACCAAATGTGAGTCATTAGTGAAGTCAATGGCAGATCATAAAAAGGTACCGAGAGCCTCCTTCCCCCCGTCCCTGAGAAGCCGTGAGTGTGCGGTGAAAATAATTCAGTTCATTTTCTATTGAACATCTGCTGGAAAATGTTTTAAAGGGAGGTTTTTGAGGGGCTGCTTGTGTGCAGGGCTGTGCATCCTGTTTTCTCACTTTGCAGTTTGTAGGAGTAATGAATACAGAGGCTGTGCACTGCTTTTCTCTGTATAGTTTGTTTGGGTTTTTTTGTCTTCTTGTAGACTTCCTTGAGTTGCTCAGGCTAAAATTTGGGTTCTGTAATACAGAAAGGGATTTTTTAATGTGAAATGGAATAAAACCAGCTTCATTATTTGCTTCTAATTTCAGGGCATTTTTGTTGGCTTGGACGTTTGGAGTCCCCTACACTCAGAACAATGAGTGCTGCTGCCACAGGGACCGTAAAATTAACCAAATTCCTCCTCCAGAAGTGAAATAGGTATGGTTAAAATCACCATCCAACTTGAGCAAGGTGCAAACACCGACCATAGGTTTTAAAAAAAGTAAAGCAAATGGATAGCTCTGCCATGACAAAGTATCTGCAGCATGATAGGTGGCCAGAGAAAGGGACCATGCTTGATAAAACCTCTTATAAAACCTGTGTTATTGCTTGGGAAGACCCAGGGACTGGGATAGGATCATGTGCTTGGTCCCAGGATGTATTAGAGGGAGTGTGCTGAATGTTGCAGACCCTCGTCCTGCCTTGTGCTCACTGGTCCCACAAACAAAGTTGTTGTATAACTCCAGGCCCATGAGTAATCCTGAGCCAAAAGCTGTGCTGCACAAGTCATCAACAGCAGCTTTTTTCATTTTTTAAACAAAAAAAAACAACCAAACAAAAACGAAACAAAAAACTATAGCAACAAATATTAAGTCCCCCAAAGCTGACATTCCCTTTGCTGAGGGAACTCAGACTGACTCAGTGCCTGACTTCTAGCATACAACCCCACAATGTTACTAACCAATTTTTTCAGCTTTATTAGCTTGATTGCTTTCTCTTGACTCTGTTGTTACTATTTTTTTATTAGTGAAAAAAGCCACCTCTATGTAACACCCCTTGTACTTAAAATCCATTGCGTAGCCTGTCATAATCAGGCAGCAGGGAAAGCAGTGTGATAGGGTTTGACATGGGTATTTCACACCAAAACCCCAAAGCCCAGAGAGCTCTGCTTCTGCACCCCAGGTTGTACTCTGGCTTTGCAGTACAGTGCCATGGGGAAGGTGCTGAGCCTGCTGCAGATGGCTTTGGTCTGGGGGTGTAAATGCCCTGTGGCTGGAGAAGTGGGCAGCCCTAACCTGAAAGTCCTGCTCTCATGGAGGCAGGGTGGCTCTCAAGCCCAGTGTCTGGTGGGGTGGGCTGGATGGTGTAGCTCTTGGCTCTCTCTGGGGATGTGGAGATGACCGAGTTTCCCCCTTAGAACTGGGAGTCCCTACGGAGCAGACGCTATTGGCAGAACCCCAACCCTCTTACAGGATAGGTTTTCCATCCCTCCCTCGCTGTACTAGGTGTCTCTTGGGGGCAGATCCCCGTTCCCCATGGGACAGATCCTGACTACCTTTCCCTGTGTTGGTCAGAC
>JANHFX010017503.1:6509-26030 GCA_027560015.1 Chloroceryle amazona | reverse complement strand
GGGCGGGGCCCACCGACCGCTCCTCCGCCGGCAGTGTGGCCCGCGCCGAGCCGAGCCGCGCCGGGCTTCGCCCGGGGAGCGCTGGCGTGGGCAGGTTGTGTAACCGGGACAACGATAATTAAAGCTGCTTCCCCATCTCCCACGCCAGCGGGCTCACCCCCGCGCCGGGGAGCGGGTGAAAGGGAAGGGGCGTTTCCCTCCGCGGCCGCGGGGCCGTGTCTGCCGCCGGCTGCCCTCGCGCGGAGCTCTGTCTGAGGAGCCCCGCGGCCGGACCTGTCCGCGCGGCCCGGCTGGCGCCTCAGCCTCGGCCTGTGTCTGGATTTACTCAGGCGTCCTCCCGCCGTGTGGGGCTCCGGTCATTCGCTTCCGAGGCTGGTCTTTGTGCAGTGATTTCTGAGTGTGAATCATGAATGCCATGTAAATGTGGAGACAATACGAAATACACCTTTAGAAAACACTTTGATGTGAGCTTTGCCAGGCAGTCTTTTTTTAGGGCCATGAGAGGAGCTGCCAAGATTGACTTTCAGAGGCTGGAATGAGTTGTCACCTGTGTAAGTCCAGGAAAACAAGTCCTATCGCAGGCAGAGCAGCACCAGGTACAGCAGGAGATACCAGCCAGCCTTCTACAAAACCAGTTGTACTCGCACAGGTGCTTGTTCCCCGGCAGAGTTAATAACAGTCTGCCAAGTCAAGCTACATCAGTGAAAACACCCATGCCAGCATAACTATATTTACATTGGATCTTCCCCTGTGGTGATATCCCTCAGAAAGACACCCGGTAATCATAGAATCATAGAACGGTTTGGGTTGGAAGAGACCTTAAAGATCAGCTAGTTCCAACCGCCATGCTGTGGGTAGGGACACCTTCCACTAGATTAAAGCGCCATATAGCCTGGCCTTGAACACTTCCATATAATGTATACAAAGTGGCTGTACTTTCTACAGGAATGGGTCAGTTACATATTTGAAGCCTGAACTGGTGCAATACTTAACACTGAAATGACAAAACAATTTCTCTGGTCAAATTTCAACGCATATGAAAATGTGGTTAGAATCAATGTATCCATTTTTAGTCTATAAGGTTTTCATACAGGCTTTTAAAAACATTGAATACCTTTGAATGTTGTGCTTTCGTTATCGTAAGATAAGAATATGCACACAGGTCAGTCTATTGAGTATTCCTATTTCAGCTATGTCTGCTTGGAGTAGCAGGGCTGAAGCTGCAGTTTGGTGAGAAATAATCTCTGTTTCTTCACTCTGAATCACCACATACACTTTTCTTTCTTGTTCCTTCTCCCCATCCTCGGTACCATCAAGCATTTGGGGGGAAGTTTATGTTTTGATATAAAAAGTAAAGTCGCAAAACATCAAACTGTTCACATTTTCCAGAACACTAGAATCAGGACTTCTGAATCTAGTGCTCTGGCACTTGCTCTGTGACCCTGGACAAATCAATAATCACCCCGTTTTAAAATATCTGCTGTACACTGGTGCTTTGGGGAAAAAAAAAAAGTCAGAAACTATTTAAAGTGATTCTGATCCTCAGGAAAATATACAGTAGAATCACACAGCATCAATAAATTAATCTTGTTTTGTAAGAGGAATGTTTGTTAAAATATCTTGGCTTTTTAAATTTTGGCTATGTTGGCATTAGGCAGATGTAAGAACCTAAAGAGAGGTAGTTTCTTCATCAAAGTAAACTTCTTACATTGAAATACTTAGAAAAATTTAAATTTCTACAAGTTTTCAGGTTTACTAAGTCTTTAAATTACAGTTTTGCTGCTATTTTTAGTCTCAATATCTGTGCAAAGATCAAGAGTGATATGATATTGCTATGCATTTCATTACAAGTCCTCTTCCCTTCCTAAGCTTAGATTGGTTGTGCCTTCCACAGAACTAACTATCTGAATAGCCTAACTTTGTTTGCATACAATGTCCATCCGTTTCGGCCGTGCTGACCTTTGTTGTTTGCATGCCTGCATGACTGGCGCTCCTCTGTGTTTGTCTTCGGTGTCCTTATCCCACTTTTTGAGGCTAGCCAGTACTATGTCCTATTACATATTTTATTCCTCTTCTAGCTTGTGCTTAAATAATTTCACATACGTGTATCATCTAGGAAACTTGTCTCATGCATGCAGTCCTCCACTCTTTCTTCTACTGCCTCCACTCTTGAAGGTTGCTTTTTTTTATCAGAATAACTTTGTTAGCTTAATTGATAAATGGACACTTAGTTCAAAACATTACATTCTTATTGATCTGTTATTTCACCAGTTTCCAACAATGGCCACAGCTAAGCACATCCTTGATAAAATCACCCGCACTGATCAAATGCTTTTGTGACAGAAACTCCTTCTTTGTTCTGCAATTTGAGATCTGCTGCATTTCAACACTTCAAACTCGCAGCCATTTGGTTTTCTTGGTAAAAGTCAACTGTGAGAGTTTCCCAAGGTAGCAAATAACAGCAACGTTAATTCAAATGTATCTCAAATGTAAAAAAGCTAGAGATGGAAAGGTAACTAGGAAGAAAACATAGCCAAGAGTATCACACCTGTCACCTGCATCATTAATAGAGTGTGTAGTTTCTCTGAAGAAGCAAGATCAAATTGACAACTGTGCTTTAAATATGGTCCATGGTATGGTTCAAACTTCTTACTGGCTATGTAAGAACATCCATAGAAAGCAAACTATTTAAACTAGAAAGTGCATTCTAGAAGACCTAAGCCTGCAGGAAGAAAAATGTTTATTTACTATTAAAGCCTTAAAACCCTATAATGGACATTAGAAGACCTCAGCAAGCAGTAGGCTATGGTCCCATGTCTGAAGTGTTAAACAGCATCATCTGCCTAAGCAGTTGTTTCACAATTTAAAAAGATAATAATAAAAAAAATGCTTAATAAAAAGTAGTAATAAAAGTGCTGAACAGTTCAGATTCTCAAATCATGTCCTCAGTCAATCTTGATTTTAGCCAGTTGTTTTCAGGAGTAAGTCAAGTCAGGAGCATAAGAAATTGCTATGGAGTGAATGTTTTGTCTCACTAATGGTTATGTGAACACATTTTTTTTTAATGGAGTCTACATTAAGAAATAAGATGCTCTGATTTGGTTTCTCTCAGAACAGGAAGAACCTGTAGTATTTGCTGTTGGCACTTGGCATACAACACCCAGCTGTATTCTGAGAACAACACATCATCTAATAATTAAATGAAAAATCATGTTTATTGGAGGTCCAATGTAACATACAGTAATACTAGGGAGAGCAATTTAAAAGTGTTGTGAAAGGGGGCAGAAGAATGAGATTAATTTATGTAAATTGAGGTAAACTATAAGATGCAAACCATACCATGTACGTTAGTTAAGTTTGAAGGTAGTTTACATAGTGCCGGTTTTTATTCTGTAGACTTCCACTTGCTTAATTTTTATGTCTGTACAAATTCAGTAAGGTTGTTCACTTGTTTAATGTAACGTAAAGTACTATGGTACTTGAAAACATAATGACTAGTGGAGCAAGAAGGACAGTTCCAGGGATTGATGTGGTCTCTTTTATGAAATCTGTGTTATCTCTTTCTTAGGTGTAACTCTTAGTTGTAGAATTTGGCATGGCTTGCAGAGAAATTAATGAAGTGCTTTATTAATGCAATCATCAGCATTGAATGATAAGGTTTTGTCATTCTACTGACGTGCTATACCAGAGTATTAGTTCGTTGCTTGATTTTTAACAGAAGGAAATTATTCATCTGACGCTGAGCTACATTTAGTTATGTATCAGTTCCTATTTCCATGCGCATATGCGTGTACATGAATGATGGTGTGGACCATTCGCAATGACAGCCTCATCAGTACAGCTGATACCAACCAAATGGAATCATCCTATGTTCAGTCACTTCATACAACTTGAAACTCCAGTGTGGGTGAAGTAATGGGATGTGGTATCAGCCACTCAAAACCCATAAACTTCCACCTCCATGGAATATCTGCTGATTGTAACAGAGGTTTGATCTTCAGAGTGGGGCCTACAGGGGAAAATTGAAATGGACATAAACTTCCTTTGATCTGCAGAACAGAGAGAGAGATGCTTCCATTTCTTTGTACCTTCTGTTTTCTCATCTTGTTCTTGCCCTTTTCTTATGCATCTCCTGCATGCCCCTCAGATGATTGGGATGTTACACAAATTTAAGATGTGGGAAGGTAGTCATTCTGAGCAGAAAATAAAATTTGGGAATGATGTGGGGAGAAGAAAATAAGGGCTGTATAGAAAAAAAAGATACATAGAGAGCTTAGGATGTTACAGAGCCTTGACTTTTGAATATGTTGATGCTTGCTGACTTTCTGTGCCATTATTGCCTTACTTCCCCCCTGTATGGAGATAGGACTACGTGTTCCAGTCTTTATTAACTGATACCATGGCTCACAAGATCTACACCCAAGTCCACTTTCTGAATTGCCCTGGTTTCTGACTATATTTTTTGCTGTATACACGTTGTTTTGCATGTGACTGTGATCTCTCCTGTATAAACAACACTTACTTCTACTTAATATTTCATGCCTTTCCAATATACAAGACAACAGGTCATTTTTTATAAGCACACTTCATAAAAACCCAGGTGAAAATGTGAAACTATATAGGAATTACCATTATTAGACCAGACTCAGAAATTGTCTGGTCTCCTGTCTGCACATGGATAGTATCAGATACTCTAACAGACTTATATGATTTATAGTAGGACTTCCGTTTTATTTTACTTACTGTTTTCATTTGCTTTTCCTGTTAATTGGTAAATCTTTGCTGATTTATAATGATGCAAACCTGAAAGTTGGCAGAAATTTTCTGCCTCAGCTTTGATACTAATTTATTTGATAAAAGATGTCATGCCAGTGTGGTTCTATTATTTCAGAGAATGTAGCAATGGAAAAATAAATTACTTTCAATACATTAAGAAAATGTAACAAGCTTTCAGGTCATTGTGCTTTATCACTGTGCTTTGCAAGCAGAATCAAATTTTGCAGATACTAGCTTATATGAGACACACAGCTTTTCAAAAGTTACGTCTCATCATAGCAGTTTATGCTGTGGATCCCCCTTATTCCAGGTGATGAAGCTTGAATTGTTATAACTGGTCAAAAAGGAATCGTATCCCTCTCTCATATGTGGTCAAGAGGTAATCAGACATCAGGTTTATACCATTACAGCTTCATCAGACCCATCCTTCTGTTCTCCAGGAGCTATGCTCATAAATCTATATTATGATGACATGTTCTTTAAACAAAGTATAATTTGTTTTTAATATTGGCAATGTAGAAAAGATGCTAATAGAACAGAAGAAGGATTTTAATACATTCTGTATGCAGATCTAGTTGCCTACTTAATCACCATGAAAGATCGGTAGTGAGAGTGCAGTTTTTAGACTCTACAGAACTCTTCTTCCTTTGGTGTATTTGTGGAAACCACTGTCTTGTACTTTCTCTCACTATGGGGACTTCTAAACTATTTAGTACTTTTTACACATTAAACTTCTATCCTCAGCAAGTACAGTACTTCTTAAACATTTTTTTTGGTGTCAACATAGTTCACATTTTTGAGAATTAAAGTAGAATTAGAATTTCTCTTCTGTATGCAATACTTGGTGTTTTTTACTACTCAGACTCAATTACCATTTTGCTACACAGTCACCAGCTGAAGAAAGATATAAGGTGGAGGAGCAATGTGGTAACTTTGAAGTGAGTTTCTAGAATTTAAATCCTGTCTCCACCCATTGTTTCACAAGTTGGTAGTTATTATAGCAGCCCTTCTGATTAACCATGTCGTGGACGTTGGATATTCCAGGAGTCTAATGCTCTTACACACTAATAACAGGTCATAGATGATCTCCATTTAGCATTCTTGAATAAGTTTTTTCACTTGTTCCTTCACACTGCCAAATTACTGACTTTTGAAAGATAACTCTGTATGTCTTCTGTAACAGTTCTTGGCTTTGGGCTACCAACAGGCCTGGGGATTCCATCAGTTGGTATGTTCAAGTCTCTCACAGCTCCTGCTACTAAGCAAACGCATCACCTGTAAAGCAACCATACACCAGCAGTTTCTTCAACAGATCTTATCCAAATCTCTGCAGCCTTCCTCTCTACAGACTAAGCAGTCAGCTGTTGAACAAGTACTCTGCCAGCTCAAAGGCTTTTCCTTTCATGAGTGCTTTATACCAAAATGCTGCTAGACGTGGGGAATGAGCATAGTTAACAGTTTTGGGCTTTAAGAATAATCCCACTGATCTGAATGGAGGGGGATAAAACCAGATAAGGGATGGAGGGAATGCATTAAGATGAGGCAAGATCAAGAGTGGAAGAGAAAGAATTGCCTTGACAAGAAATCAGTGAAGAAGGGCTACAGAAACTGGAGTGGCTTAGCAAGACAGTATTTAGGAAAGGAGGCTAAGACATCTTGGGTCAGTAAACCAGTGGAAGGAGGACCTAGAGACCAGTTGAGCAAGGAGATTAGGCAGACTGAACAAGGATTCTGGTATTGGGAGGGAATCAAATGATTAGGCAAGAAAAGTAGACTGCATGTGTGTTGCAATACTGGAGGGTGACACTCAGAGCTGCTGAGAAAAACAGGAGGAAATTAGAGCTAACTGACTGGAGAAGAAAGAAGTTGAAAGGAGGCAACTCAAATCTAATGAGAAGGTGTGAAATGGCTGGACCAGGAGCCTGTTGGTATGTGAGATAGCAGTTTATAGTGGAGGAGATAGGGGAAACATGTTAGGGGAACAATTTGACAGAGTTCAAGTGCAGTTCTTAGGTTCATAGAATAATTTAGATTGGAAAAGGCTTTTAAAACCACGAAGTCCAACTGTACACCTAACATTACCAAGTCCACCTCTAAACTGTGTCCCTAAGTGTCATGTCTACAGGTCTTTTAAACACCTCTAGGGATGGTGACTCCCTGGGCAGCCTGTTCCAATGTTTGACAGCCCTTTCAGGAGGAAAATTTTTTTCTCAATACACAATCTAAACCTCCCCTGGCACAACTTGAGGCCATTTCCTCTCATCCTATCGCTACTTGGGAAAAGAGACCAACACCCAGCTTGCTAGAAACTCCTTTCAGGTAGTTGTAGAAAGCAATAAGGTCTCCCGTGAACCTCCTTTTCTCCAGGCTAAAGAACCCCAGATCCTTTCTTGCATGAACCTGTACCAGATTAGGATTATATAGGTAAGTAGGCTCTTTGTTGCCTACAGGCCTGCTCTGTCATATATTACAAAGATATTGAGACACAGCATATGAGGCAGGTGATGATGGGAACAAAAATAACAGTTCTATGGCTAAGGAAGAGAAATGCTGATGAGATATCCAAGCTACCACTTTGCCACAGAATCACTGTAGGATGCTGCCCCAGGGTAAATTATCTTAACACATTCAAAATTGGCCTATAATTGCATTTTTCCCAATTTTCAGAATACTTATTATGACATCAGGTGTTTGCAGAAGTATTCTATGCTACTAAGCAGTTAGAGTTAGGAGGAACTTTCTTTAAGCATAGTATTTTTAAAAGTACTTAGTATTTAGCAACATGGTTTTAAATTTTTCATCATATTTTGATGGTGTTCAGTGAAGCCTAGTGCTAGATACTGATTACAAATTAATGCTAAATAACTGTCTACTCACTGAACCAGCCAGCAATACTCTGGTAAAAACATATGAAACCATATAATTAAAACCGCATCCTGATACAGCCTTAATTCAAGTTTTGTGGGCAGTTTTAGACCACTTTTGTGACAAGCTTAATTAGCACTATTCCAGAAGACACCTGCAGAATCTGTCTGCTTTATCTAATATTTTGTGCAAAAAGGTGTTTTTCTAGGGCCTGCACTGGCTTCCAGTAGCTGTCATAATTGAACTGTTGTTTTAGATCTGTAATCTTTGGATCAAAACCTCTTCCAATAGATAGGATCTAATTCCCTTCTTCCTCTCTCAAAGCATTTTAATTTACTCACTGTTTTGAAAGAAAATGCACTGTTAACAGAGTAGGAAGCAAAGAGGAAAGGTTCAAGTTGTGAATGGCTGATACTTGTCAAGTGATAAGAAAATAGACAATGCAGTGGAATTGTACAGAAGTGCTGGATCTTTAAATTTGATTGGGGAAACCAAAAGACTCGAGATGTCAGTGTTAATTAAATATCAACAGGCCTGGAAGGTACCTTCAGGATCACGCAAATGGACTTCATCAAAGATGGTATAGAACAAGAGGAATAAAAAAGGCCAGAGAAGCAAAGCTATTAACATAGTAAACCACTTAGTTGTATGGAACAAACAACCAGGAAGAGATATATTGCCTAATATATTGTAGAGTAGGTAACAAAATGCGTAATTTAATGAGTATAATTTAGAAACATGAAACAAGTAGGCTTTTGTTAAATAAGCATAGGATCAATAACAGCAAAAGAGGAGGCAGAAAGTAGACCCCTAAAGAATGCAAAGAAAATATTAAAGCTTTAAAGAAATATGAAGCTCCTCTCCAAGAATATGTATAGAAAGAGACTGCTGGCATTCTACTTTTTTCTTGCCACTTTTAAAGAAAATATGTCACTACTACATGTTATTACTACTATTTTACCACTAATATTACATATTGCTACTAATATCTGCTGTTAAGAATTTTTGCTACTAATTTATTAATATTACATCTTGCTACTACTAATAGCTTGTGATACTACTGATAAATCATACTTTTAAAGCCAAATAACTAGAAGTTAAGATATTGTTAGTACTCAAGACAATGCTTACAGTTAAACATTTTTGACCTTGTTCAGCATGCAAAGATGCTGCTTACGGGGCTTTCTAGTATAGCTCATGTCCGCTGGAAATTAAAATTTGAAACTGAATTCAGAAAGGAATATAATGTACATAACTGTCCAAATGGGATACCCATTAGGCTAACTGGCCTCATGCTATATAGGACAATGTTTTATATGTTTTAGAAAAAAATGGTGAAGATTTCTGTAGGTATGTAAATATACATGTGTGTGCATGTGTATATAAATACACAGACACATATGCACAGTTTCTCCTTTTTTGATACAGAAATTAAATGAATCTTTCATAGGAAAAAATAAGTAGTGAAGTTTTATCTCAATTTAGCAGACAAAAAAAAAAAAGTCATACTACTCTTCAGCCTTAAGGCATAAAGTTGTATGTCTCTAACCAACGTGAGAAAATTCTCTGTTCCTTCCTACATAGAGCTACACCCTAAGCCACAGCTGAAAGCTCATCCTCTCTGCCTGCCAGCTAAGGCACAGTTCATAAGGTAGGGCAGGATTCTTTGCTCCAGCTCAGCAAGACTGAACCCACACAGTCCATCTTAATGCAGAATATAGAATAGTTAAACTGTGTATCTTCTGTTTAAGTAAATAATAGTCCAAATTACATCATTCCAAGTCAAATGTCAACTGCCAATTGCCCTGTTATCTGAAATGAGACTTGAGTTTTTAATCACAAGCAAAGACATGTTTCTGTGTCATTATCACAGCTTGGTTAATGCACTGAATGTTCACACGCTAGTTTATCTCTCTCTGACTTGAGGGGAATAGCATAAACAGGCAGCAGAAATAACCAAATACTAAGTACAGACCAAACTTTTAATAGTTGTACATGGTAACTAAGCAAGAAGAAATATAAACTTAATCTTCCTCCTACTTTTCCTAAATTTAACTGTGCCATATATTTGACCTCCAGAAACACCTGTGCCCTAATCTTCGAGCTTATTATATATTTCTTTTTGTAATCTGAAATCATAAATCACAGGACTTGACTCGTATGACTCCCGGGGTAAATGAGAAGCAGAGCAGTTACGTTGTCCTGACTATATTGTTGAAAGTAGTTTTGCAGAAGAAAAGGATAAATACAGTTGGTAAAAGCAGGGAAGAAGAGATCAAGACGCACAAGTATTGAGTAGTTCTTACAGGCACATTTTGCAGATTTTAGTTCAGGCACCACTGAAATTGCAGTTTCTCAGATGGGTGTTCAGCAGACTCATCTGTGCTGCTTCACAGCTTAAAGCAATTGTTCCAATTACAGAAGAACTTTCACATCTTAATAAACATGTTTCTACTTTTCCCAATATCTTCTCAGTAAGGAAAATCTGACACTTTTGTTCTTAATGGATATAAGGCTTGTGTAGCAATGTAGCACAACCATAGCCTGTGCTCTCTCTGCTGCTGGGAAAAGAATATCTGAGGAAAAAGATTACATGCCTGAATAATAGGATCTTACAGAAGATTACTACCTTGGATGAAGGAAGTAAGCAAAGTAGTAATTGAAATCTCATTGAAATCTCAGTGGTCATTCCATAGAATGCAAAATGCAATCATGCACAGTGCTAACATTTTGAAGATATTTTCACTCATGCTCTTGGAATTCGCCTTTTTCAGAATTCCATCACTGAATTAAAATGAAATAGCAAGAAGTTGCAAGAGAACTACTAGGAAAGTGGAGCAAATGTGAGAATTAGGATTAAAGTGCTCTTAAGGTTTGCTGTAAAGCTACATCACCTCCAACAGCAAGAAATACTTCGACTCACTCAACCAAAACACACAATAGCTCTAGTGTTCCTCCTAGATACTAATTAATAAAAGCAGTGTTCTGAAATAGAACTCAAAATGACTGTATATATCGGGTTGTGTATATATATATATATTCTGCATATATTCTTGGGTTGGGAAGCCAAACTAGGTCTTTAGCTATTCAGTTTAGTTGTGGGTTTTGGCTGGTCAGTCAGTTGGTTTTCCGAGGCAATGTTAATAAAAACAACAACACAGTAGTAGCACAAAACTCTCAATTCACCTATTCCATAAAACTAGAAATTTCACTATGCTTGTGACCACTCACTGTATAGACATTCCAGTATAGGTACCTTATTTAACTACATTCTTACCTTTTGAAGATGGCATGCAGCTTCTTCCTAGCTGGCTCTAATAAATTAACACATTCAAACAGTCTTTACTCAATACAATTATCTGGGAAGTATCTGAACAGGTAAGGCTGGGCTGACAGTTTACGGAAGTCTCGACATTTGATCAAGATTAACATTGGAGAGTGGGGTGCTGTGCATGATATCATGCTGTATAGGTCTGGGTTTCTCCCCAGAAGCTTCCAGTCAAGTGAGGGCTAAAATACAAATAGTGTAAAGCTAATAAATTCACATTCTAGGGTCATATTTGAAAAAAGGCACAATTAATGTTCAGAATAGCAGTGTAAGAAGAATATAGACCTGGAAGAGACATAGATAAAGTCCAGTTCTTGTTGTTGGAGGCACTGTATCACCTTGTTTCTTTTGTTTAGATTTACCATTGAAGATTTTGTTCCCATGTTCCAATCAGCTATCTGTTCCAGAAACTCACTCTTTTAGGTTAGGATCTTCTCTAAACTGTAATCTTAAATTTATAAATTGACTGGTTATACTGATTTGTTCTTCATTGTCATTGCTCTTTTGCTTTAGCTCATCTCCCTCCTCGGTGTTTACTCTGTTAGCATGTTTATACACAACAGTCACATCTAATCTCACTCAACCTTGGTTTTTCTTCCCTTGGTCGCCTCAGTAGTCATTTCTGCACAAGTGCCAGTGACGTGTCTTTTCTACATACTGATTTACTTCCATATTCCATTTTCAAGTCTTATCAGTACCGCTCCTATTTCTGTAGGAAATAGCTCAGGTGATACGTAAATACTGATGTTTTTACAACTCTATCACACTTATCATCTTGTATAAACCAGATCAACCTGTTTTACTGCTTCCAAATATTGTGCTCTTCCTGTAGCACATTCTTTGTTATTATTCTTCAGAAGTATGATGTTATACTTCGTATGGTAGAATTTCAGTCTGTTCCCTGCCTCAGTTTCTTGGGATCAACTTTTTTTTTTTCTGCATAGTATTAATATTACCTTCTAATTTTTTTTGTTAGCGGAGCACCGGTAACATTTATGTCACATCACTAATGATAATATTAAAATCTAATAAATTGCTTCTAGCTGGATTCACCAAAAATCATTCAACATCTTACCACTTTTAGCCAGTTCCTTACCAGTATTGTAATCCTTATTATCAACTTTGCCAGCTTCATAAATTTTTGAGTGGCACCATATCATGTGTTTTATTAATATTCACTTGAATAAAGCATGTCACATTGTCTGCCTAGAAAAACCAGTTATTTAAAAAAATCAAAATATGATCTTGTTTACTTTTACATCTGGTTATTTACTGCTTTATTATTTGATTTAAATTACTGCAGACAGCTCAGGTCAAATTCAAGGACCTTTCAGACATGATTTGCTTCTATCCTCTCCCTCCTTTATACAGTCAGATACTGTATTGCCTGTTCTCCAGTCATTTACCATCTTGACTGTATAAATTTATTTGAAATATTTCCCACAGAACTGATCCCACTGTCTCCTTATTCTACTTTGTTTCAGGATTTGGGATGAAAATTTTCTGCCCATCCAGTCTGAGTCTTTCTTCTTCAAACACTTATCTCCCAATTCTGTATTTTATTTGTATTAATCATACTAGCCATGGGTTGAGGAGTGTATTTGAATAAATTTTAGTACAGCAGGGAAACCTATAGTAGGGAAAACTCCCACTTGCCCACGGATAAGTAAAACTTTGCTAGAGTAGCCAGCGTGGTACTTAGCCACAGAAAGAGACCTGAAACTCAAGCTCTAAACTGTTCTCTTCTCCATCGCTGTTCAGGTGGAGGGGCCACTCACCACGGAAAAGTCCCAGCCAGCTAAAAGCAGCCGATTGAGAGCCGTGCAGTTCTCAACTATGGCACAGGATGGTGCCAGAAGGTTAGATTTCTAAATCAGCTGCCGCTCACAAGACAGTTCTGAAGAAACAAGTGCTAAAGGAAATAATCCACGAAAATATTATACACTGAAAGGCAGGCAATATTTGTTGTTTGCCACAGAAGTTAATCTTTTTATCTTAAGAAGAAAATGATACTGTTCATTTCACTCTAGTAGAAGCCCTGCACAGGTTTAAGACTCCTCTGTCTCTCACATTTATTTTTAAATTAACCAGAAGCAGCTACAGGATTGCAAGCTGGAGCTTTCAGTATCGCTGAATACAACCCAAAATACAGACTTGTTGATACGGGATATATACAAGAGAATACAACATACAATAACTATATGCAGTTTTCAAAAAGCACTATTTGTTTCTTTATCCATGGGAATTCAAAGCTCTGGTTTGTATAAACTTTCAGTCTAGTTTAGATGAGATTAGCACTTAGGTCTATATCAGGATAACATTGGTAAAACAGATGCCTTTCCTTATTCAGGTTTGGGGTTTTTTTTGGTCATTTCCCTCTGTACTTGTCACCTGCTTATATAATTGCCTCATTTTGTTCTCAGAAGTCTTATATTAAATCATTATTCCTTTATCAATCAGTAAACATGGATAAAAATAGAATTGTTAATATTCTCACTCTGTTGCTTATCATCCTGGTTGTGGTCTTCCACATTTTAACTTTTCTTTTTAATAAGAGTCATGTTTGCCATGTTTTCCAAGCCTTCAAGACTTCCTGGTAGTAGTTACTGTATTTTCATTCCTGCAGTGGATATATGATTAAAAAAAAACATCACTTGTCTATGTTGAAACTTATTCTGGCTTTCTACACACTATTGTGATAAGATGCTGTCTAGTGGAACTCCCTGATGCCTCCAACTGTCAGAATGTTTTCTAGGAAGCAACTGTTTTCAACGCTCTCCCAGAGTCTTTTTCTTTAATAACATTAATATTTCACTTCACTCGGAACAGAATCAGGCAATACAAGCGAGATTTCAAAGCTTACTACAAAACAGTTTGTAAATGATGGTAAGAATAGAACAAGCAACTGATAAATTACTTGTGCTTAAATATTTTTATTTTTCTAGTCTAATTGTCTAGTTACTTGTTTGGAAAAAGGCAAAAACTTACTGAGTTACTACTGATTTAGGACTTGAATCTTGGGACTCCTCTTAACATTCTATGTCAACAGTATCTGTAACTACAGAAACAATGAATTATGACACAGAGTCTTGATAACATTCTATGATGAGAATTATTGTCTGAATAGCCTTGCAAAATTTCAGCTGCCTTATGAAATAACACCTCAGACTCGATCGCAAATAGTTACGGAAATTTCCCTACTTCACCACCAGTGAAAGCAAACCAGCAGCATTCCCTTCTCCATACCAACCTTTCATTGTGAAGGAAACAATTAAAAATTTCACTCGTAACCACAACTTATTACAACAAACAGTTCTTCATCTTTCATATATCTGTTTTGCATCTTTAGGAAGAAATTATGTTTGATGACACTTAGAGATTCAAACTTTTATAGGCACAGTTACACCCAGGAAACTCATAAGTCTTCATATCTAAATGACCCTGTGAAACTTCTCCTGAGCGTGGGACTAGGTGCATAACCCACGTTCATTGGAAAAAACCTCGTGGTGCCTCACTCCACAGGCGTTCTTTTAACTGTCAGGAATTCAGGCAGTGGCCTCCAGGTGAAGACAATTAAGCTATCCTACCAGATCTGGAATGTGTTGGGAGCAATTCAGTGACTAGTTATAAAGGAAGGAAGGAAGGAATGTGTCCTGCTTTTCCTTGTTAGAGCTTGTTACCACCCTAAGGACAAGGGAACTGTTTATTTTCCTACTGGAGAGAATAAAAAAAAAATTTTATGTTGCATCTGAAGAGGGTGATCTGAACAGCTTAACCCTTATTCTAGGTTGTTTGGTTTTTTTCTTAATTCTGTGGATGCAGAGCAAGAAAAATCTGCTCTAGTGCACCATCAGCCTGCAAGCTTCTTTGTCCACACAGGATGCTGCAGGGAATCAGTACTTTCCATGGAATTAAAAGTAAAAAACAACAAAAATCCATTTCTTTTATGCATTCCCAGTGCACAGGCAGTGCTACAAGTCCGGAGCGGTAGCAGATTCTCCCATATTTGGTAACACCGCTACACACTGAAAATTGAAAACAGAACTTCACAAAAAGGAAAAAAATTATCAATGGAATTTTAACTACAGCCCTGTGCACTCTGGCACCATGGTAAACCAGAGAGAGCACACACAGGCGTGCTATAATGCATTTTGTAAAGGTGGTCTTATGGTCATTTTGATGTTCAAGATCATACATTACTGCTATTTCCTTCTCCTTTCCAATTGTTTCACTCACTGCCCAATGGCATTGATGGAGGACCCATTCCTGCAGTTTGTCCTGATAGAGTCTGTTTTCAAAGAACAGGTTTTGTGACATGAGCCAGATCCAGAAAGCTAGTCTGAATCTCAGTACTGTACCTGAGACTCTCAGATGGCAAAACTATGGCGGGGGGAAGGAGCCATTCTTCACTATGTCTGTTTGTAAAGGCGGGAACCCCCTGCTACAGGACGTTGTGTTTGCTACAGCTTTAGTTTCAGGGAAGGACTGCACAAGTTCATCGCAGAGGAGTTCACTGAGAAACGCTAGAAACACAGAAATCATGCTTCAGCCAGGAAGTTTCTCAGCTGCAGATGGCTGGAAGCTGAGGGAAAGTGTTATATATTCCTGTCCAGTGTTCCGTATCTTCCTGAAGCATCCAATCATGGCTATTATGACAAGTAGGATACTGGTCTTACTGGATTCTTGGTCTTACCCAGCCTGGTCATTCTTATTTTGAAGCGCTACCTGTTCCAAAGTTCCTTCTACATAAATTCCTTGCTCTCATTTTGTTGCTGAAATATCCTTAATTAAGGGATAAAGTACCAGAGATTACAAAAAGCCTTATAATATGGAGATTAATATAGCTGATTAAATTTCCTACATTAATGCCTTCTCTTTGAGTCTTTTCAGTTCCACATTTGTGTTCTGACAGATTATGTGATGGACCTGATCTTTAATGATGGTGTCTGTCCCTACTACATACTCACTACCTGTGATAAAATGTTATTAAAAAAATAAATCATATTAAACAGCACCTTCAGGTATGCAGGTAAAAATAAAAATATGAGTATCATTTATTAGTCTTCTTTTGAGGCATTAACTATATGTATTTACATTCAGATCTTACTGACATACACACCTTGAAGACAAGATAGCTGTTGCTTACACAGTACGTGTACAGATGTGACCATAAAAAGCAGTACGTACTTCTCCCATTTATTTCCTTTCCAAATTCTGAAGTCACAGAATTTTTTTTCCACTGCCTGACTTTGACCAGTGTTGTTGATTTTCTACATATCTCCTACCTTTGAAGTCCTTTAATATTATCTTTGCGGATTTTCTTTTAGATTTCCAGCTCCAAGCCTCAGCAACAGCATTCTCTAAGATACCTTTTGATGTTTTTGTAGGTCACCGACATAGAGCTTTTACCTGCCAGCAGACTTCAAAGCCTGTAATGTTTGGCAGCCAAGCCTGTCTCAGAGATTTTTCAATTGGTTGGAAGTTACTGAAATTAGATGGCAAATGCTCCATCAGCACCAGAGTCACATTCCTACCCTAAAGATTTCCAGAACTGCTTTCTTAATTATATGCTGCTTCATTGTTAAATCTTGAATTGGAGGCTGGCTGTCTGAAGAAGATGCTCTCCAAAGCTTCTCATGGGTACCAGTATCAGGATGGAAAGGAAGGAACCAGCCTAGGTTTGTGGTCTGCCCTCAGTAATGACCTCTGGCTCTAAGGAGATGGGAGTTTGCCTCTCCATGAGCTCATACCTTCTTGGACTGCTCTTCCCAGTGCAGCTACCAGCAGTGTCTGCCGAAGCAAAAGGATTCCATCTGCAGTCACCTTGACATTACATGTGGCCTAAGACTCCTAACAGTGTCATCCCATCATAAGTGGGGACCACCATCTTTCTGAATCACGGGGCAAGCTGGGGAACACACAGGAAATCCACACGTTCCAACCCTGAGAAGTTAATTCACAGGAGAAAGCTGAGGAGGGTCTTTAGTCAGAATGTATCCCACCATAGCTCAGACCACATCAGTGGCCTTTTCCATTCACTAGATTTGCAAACGTGCGAACTTCGATTTTTCATTCATTCTTTTATCAAATACAGTTCCATGCTGCTAAGGTGCCACTTGGACAGAAACAAGTAGAGCTCAGGTTATTTATTTTTACTTAACACTTCAGTTTTCTATTTATATATAAGTTGGATCTCTCATTAGGGCTATATATTTATAATATTTACATGAAAGTAAACTCCTTTTTAATAGCTACCAGTAAGTGCAAGCCATTAATGGCTTTTGTCAGAACATAATTGCTAAAATACTGTGGTTTTCAATGTAGGGAATTGTACTCTGTATTTTTATGGCATATACATAAACAAAAGTAACAGAGCTTTACACACTTCCTTTGTTGACTTTTAATGGTTAAGTATCATGTTGGTTTATTTTACTTAGGTGAGATGGCAGAAACAGATCAGTTCTATTAGGTTATCACTTAACCCTTCTGGGATTGGTATCATATTTCAAAATATATACTGCTCTTTCAGATACAGCAGAGTTATTTTATCAAATTTAAATATATGTGCATAAAATAATGATGGTCCTGATTTTGTACATATTATTCAGTAAGTTGTTCCTCAAAGAGCAGAAAACCTCACTAGCATTGCACAAGAAAATGTGAAATAATAGTAACACACATCATTTAAACCAAGGCCAGAGTCTGTTCTCACATCTGTTGTTTGAATCTTACACTACCATAGCATATGCTGTCTTGCAGCTAATCAGATTCATCGTTACTATTTAAAGCAAAAACAGGAAACAAAACAGAAATACCACTGTTGGTGTTGGATTAGCAACTTTCTCTCTGAGTCTAGAGAGAAACTGATGGGCTATAACACTTGGTGTCCCAACCCATGGCCTGCAGGGAATCCTGCATTAGGCACCTACACTCCCTGTATTGTGAATAGGAAGATTTAGGAGCCTCATTACAGGACAGCTGAACAACCTGTGCCCTGAGCAAAGAGCAATTAAGTTCAGTAGGAAATCCCCTTCAGGAATTCAGGTGCAGCACCTTGGCTACAGGAAAGTTCACAGCTGAGATCTGCCCAGGCATTGTCCCTTGGGACCAGGCATCTACAACTGTTTCATCAGAAACTGGATAGAGTTCACTATTTTTACTGGAGCTTTTGAGCTCAGGGATTAGTGCACTCAGAGATATTTAAGAGGTGTTTAGTAATGTTCTTACCCTTAAAGGGCCCATACCTGTACCTTTTCTACTTGCATTTATTTTTATCAGATCTGTTCATACAGACAAGTCTTACAGCTACATGACAGATGTTTCTTTCCTCTGTAATTATATGACCCAAGTGAAGATCCAATACTTTGAAAGAACAGAAATACTGATGGGCAGAAAAGCTCAGAGTATCGAGTCCTCTCCCAGCAGCTTTGTCAGAAGCTCACATTCACGATCAAGAGGCATTCATAATTATCATTGACAGAAGTGAGCAAATTTTGTTAGATGACAAACGCTGCCAACAAATTATGTAAACTGTTATGCAGGACAAGAAGTAGAGTCCTCTCCTAAGGCTCACCTTTGTTGCTAATCTAGTTACATGTTACAGAGTCCTCATGACAATACTGCCTCAGGAATTTGATCTGAATTCACTAACAGAAAGAGACAGGCAAGAGCAGTGTACTTTCAAAACTTATGAACACATTGTAATCACTTCAGCAACTTCATTAAACAGTATTATACCCCTAGCATATATACTTACCAGTGTTCAATAAAGTGGGATGTCATTTCAAAAACCTAAAATAATACAGGTGATTAAGACCACGGTACCACAAAGCAGGCTATAAAGTCCGGGATGAAAACCACTGAATGAGCTCCTTGTACAAAATAAAAAAATACTCCCTTGAGTAATGTGACCAGCATATAAAATTCAGTAAAACTTCAGATCAGCCATACATTATAGTTCGGTTTTTGTTTCCTAGTCTGGGTAATATTATGGTCAGATGCTGCCTCTGTAGTTAGGAAACAGAATAATCAGATCTACTTTAGCTGAGAGCTTAATTATCTATGAGCTAGTAAGTGTAAAGTACATCTTGCTCTGTAATGATGAGAATAACCTGGATTCTCCAGTCCTTTTTGATCCTGAAGTACCAAATACTAGCCATTAGTCATGCACAGGAGAACACAGTTCATCACCTCTCCCTCCTCTGTATCTGTACAGTCCCCTAGCTCCAGTTCAGATATACTATTCTGACAGCACACGTAGTCCCTACGCTTAATTCACCTTGATTAGCTCAGTTGTCCTTACTAGCTGAAATCAGGCATGTTTATTCTTTAACTACACTCATTAAGCAAGGTTCACTTACACTCTTATAAGGATACCTATACTAAGACTACCATGTCTTGCTATGATTGCAGAGTTTTTGCTATATAATTGCCAGCAGCTAGGAATAGTTCTGGTTTAACTCTCCCCCCCCCCCCCCCTCCTTTTCTCCCCCCTCTTTCTCTTTCCCGCCTCGCACACCCACACACACCCCACACATCCCCCACCCCACCCA
>JANHFX010017502.1:5278-27056 GCA_027560015.1 Chloroceryle amazona | reverse complement strand
GGGAAGTTTCAAAACCAGCTTTTGTTCCTAAATCTCATAGGCTTTTATTTAAAGACTGTTAATAGTGAATAGAAACCGGGGAGGCAGTTGTGTGATGCTCGCCCTGTCTTTGCACGGCTTGATGGCTCTGTGCTGTTGCCAGCTTCTGCGTCGTCATCGCAAAGCTCCCTCTGCTTAGCTCCAAAATCCCTTGCTTCTGGAGTCATGGGGTTGGGTGAGTGTCTTCACCTCCTCCTCCATGAGTTAAAATGAGGAGATGCATCTGGCTGCAAAGCAAAAAGAAAAAAAATCCTTCCAGCCTCTGAACACACACAAAAGAAAATGCATGTGAAGAAGCCTGTTGGTGTTGGGTTTTAAAATCACACCCAGCATCTTGGTCTGGGGTATGAGCCTGAGTCACCAGCTGCAGTCTGGTGGGACCACACTGCTGGGTCTGTCCGTGGGGAGGGTGGGATCTGCCCAGCTCAGGGCAGAGCGGCCTCCTCTCACTTGTCTGGCAGCTGCTGCCATAGAGGAGAGAAGGGGAAGAGGGTTGAAGCATGGTGGCTGTTTATCTTGCTTAATGTGGGTAATGAATGTAATTGCACAATTAGCTGCAAACTGTGGTGCTGCTTCCCCATCCGGGAAGGGTTACAAAGGGGATAATCTCAAAAGGATTGAACAAATAAGTTGATGCTGATGATGAACCCTTTAGGGCAGCCTGGTCCCACTGGCCAGAGACTTCCTATTGTCTGGGGGGTTTGTGCTGGTGATACACAGTCCTCTGCCTTCTCCCACCTGCAGAAATGGGACTTTTTGCTACTCTCGTGGCTGATGGGAGAGCTGCAGGCCAGCCCAGCCAATGTGTGGTGTGTCCTCCTTCCCTCTCCTTGTAGGGGATCCTATGGAGATGATGATGCTAACTTGGGCTTCTCCAGCTGACCAGAGACTGGGAATGGTTAGGTTGGCCTGGATGTGGTAGCAGAATATGTGGCAGCTCTGTGGCACAAAGTCCTTCTTGCTAGTCTCTTTTTCCCATTCCTCAACCTTGTCTTCTAGTGCTTCCCATCCTTTCTGCCTGCTCTTTGTCCTCACCCAGCACCTTGTCTCCTATAGCAAACCCTTTTCTGTCCTTATCCAATTTTCCATGGCTCCCGGAAGAAACATACTGACCCTGATGAGTGTGGCAGTTGAATGTGGCATCATCCCCACCAGGGCTGTGTGGTGGGTACTGCTGGGCTGGGACTGGGTGCCTGTCCTTTGGTTTTTGTTATTTAGTTGCCTCATTATGCTTGTGGGAGGGTAAGCAGGGACGTAGTGGGACACAGTGGTGAGAGGAGCATTATGAAAGCTGCTGCAGGATCCAAGCTGGAAAAGCAAGGCAAGCAAAGTATGCCTTGTCCCCTTCTCCAATGCCCCCCATCCTTCTGGGCACTGCTCATGGGACTCCTCATTTCCAAAGGGAGTAGAGAACAGATTTGGAGTTTTGCCCCTTCCCCCTGCCCTTAATTAGATCTGTATCTTACAATTAACATTTCATAGAAAGGCCTGGAAGGGAGTGACATTTGGCAGCTTGGGAGTGAGGAAGCCAAATATACTTGTCATCTGTCTCTCCGTGGTGGGGACAGGGGTGCCTTTGCTGTCACTCTTTCTCCTGCTCAGTGGCAGTGGGACCTTGGAGGCTGCAGGTTAGTTCTGGCAAAGCTGGGACCTGAGCATTCTTGGGACCCTCCATGGTTCCTGCTATCTTATTTTGGACATTCAATGATTTGCCCTTCCCCCCAGCCTTTTTTTTAATTTTGATTTCTTTCTTCCCCTGTGGCACAGTGCTTCCTGATCAGTCCCTGACAGGGTGCTTGGAGCTGGTGGAACCACTTCAGATCTTAGCAATCCCAGTGAAGGCGCCTAAAAGAAATTGGCTGGGGGAAGAAAGGGGGGTTTGTTTCAGTTTGATGAGAATTTTGTCTCCACCAGCTGGAGAGACAGCTGGAGCTCTCTCCTGCCCCGGCTAGCCAGCCCTCTCCTCGACGGTTCTTCACCTGCTCGCAGCCGCCAGGCACAGGGAGGGATTTGCCGAGCCATGGATTTGAGAGAGCCCACAGTTTGGTTTCTTGCTTGGTCCTTCCTTGGGGAGCTTTCCAGCAGATTCTGCCTTTTCTATGGTTACCTTTGGCTGGTTTGGGGAAGGGGGGTGGTGTCGGCTGTTAGCCCTGCAGAAGGCTGGCCAGTGCACTGGCAGGATCTGCCAGCAGTTGCAGATGATGCTGGGGAGATTGAGCTCCACTGGTTGCCCCTGTCCCCATGGCAGCAGTGGGGTGGCCCCAATGTACCCAACCCCGAAGTGGTTTCTGACTCTGATCGCACACACTCACCCCAGGGTATGGCTGGGGGGACCCTGATGCACCCTAGGCCTTGGAGGGGGAGAAAGGAGACTTTGAGGGTGAGGTTTGGTCTCATTTTCTGCTTGCAAGGGTGTAAGTCCTGCTTCTGGCTGAGGGGAGGCAAAACCCAATGGTTTGAGTTAGGTTTGGATCTGGAGTCAAGGTTGCCCACTTCTGGTCAACCCTGCACTGTGCACCATGGAGGGGTACTCAATACCTCCCGTGTCCTGGATATTTTTCTTCTCAAGAGGCTTTTTGTCCATTTGTGCTCCATTTTTGTTTCTGTCTCGTACCCTTTACAGATGTAAATGTAGGGTGGGGACACTGACACCGCCATGAGGACCGAGTGGCTGGGCTGGAGGACTGTGTGTCTGCCTGTGATTTAATCCAGCATCTCCTCTGTAATAGGAATAAAGAATAGCTTTAAAGCAGAGAGAAAATATTTGGATTTTATTAGGGGTGAAACACTGGGGTTGACCCAAACTAACTTTTTTATTTTTGTATGTAAATGTGCTTTCACGAGAAATTAGAATTTGTATATATTTGTAAAAGATTACAGAAGGTAGACGTGTGGAGTGGGACTAATGGTGCTCCCTGATACGGCCAACACTGTGTAAACGTGTGTGAAAGCCGACAGCCACAGTTACACTAGCCTGTAACTTCAGTTCTGTTCCTCAGTCTTTTAATGTGGAAGGTATCCTGCCTGGGCAGAAGAAAGCCAGCAGATCCCCAGGTGTCTTCTCTTTGTGCTGTTGGTCCTCGAGGGCAATGGATGCAGCCGGGTCATCTTGTACGTCTCTGTGAAACCAACAGGCATCTCACAGCAGCTCTGTTTGAGGTTTGGTGTTTGGTTTTGGTTGTTTGGTTGGGTTTTTTTAAGATCATCAACCCTTGGTTACCCAGGAGAGAGGTTCTGTAATCTCTGGCTTCCCACCCCAAATATTTACGGACAGTCAGAGCCTGAAGCTTTTGCGAAAGGCGTGGGGCAGGCTGAGCGGTGCTGTGCCAGGGCTGTGCTGGCAGCAGGGGCACAGCGTTGGGCTGGCAGTACTGGTTCCTGTTTATTTCAGGGGGTTTCTATCAGAGGACTCTTTTCTTGCTTATCTGTTTTGTGGAGATCTTATTGACAAAAAATCAAGTTCTTCAGCTTGTCAGTGATCTTTCACGTGCTCCATGTTTTGTTGGCTGGCTATCTGAAAATGAGGTGTTCTCCCACAAAGGTTTGAGTTTTGAGGAAGGTGGTGGTTTACATTTATCAAAACAGGGATGAAATCAATGCAAACAATTTATTTTCTCATATTGCACTGTGTGCTTGCATACACATACCTATTTTCTGTAAACATTTTCCTTGTAAACATACCCTGTAAACATACCCTTGAATATATACTGTTCTGGGTTTGGGTCTCCTACATAGGTGCTTGGTCTGAGTACAGTGGGCCACATTTGGTCATAGAAGAAAGAGCTGAGACTTGGCTCCTTTACCCATGAAATGGAGCTGGAAGAATTTAGCTGTATCTAGCGAAAAAAAAGGCTTTGTTCATCATTGTAAGTGCTTTGGCACCTTACTTGGATGAGTTTGAACACTGGGCATTAATTTTCTCTCTCCAGATTTGCATAATTTTTAAGTTATGCCTGCCTTTGTGTTTGCCACCTTGGGCTACCTTTGACCAAAGGTGACTGAGGGCTTATGTTGCAGGGATACCAGCTTCTCCCAGGCATCAATCAGTAGGATTAAGGCATGGGTCAATAGGAGAAGGCATGGCTTGATAGGAGAACTGCTGTCCTCTGTATCCTGGCACGTCCCAAAAGGCAGCGATGGTTCCCCTCGTCTGAGGGTCTCTGGGGCTCCATGGCTGGAGATGAAAGGTTTGTCCTGCAGGGAGGCATCCTGTTCTTCCTCGGGGCAAATGCCTTGAAGGGAAGAGCATACTGGAGGAGGCTTACTTGGTTGGTACTTGTGCTTTGCAAGCCCATCGGGGCTCAGGGTTGATCCTTCCCAGCTGTCTCCCTGTCACTGTCATCTGTACATTGTCTCTTGCCGCTCCCTACCCCTCTGCTTCCCTTGTGGGCTTCATTTCCTAACACTGCTCTTAAGGAGAGCTTTCTGTCCTTGACAGCGGAACAAATCCCTTTTCACGCGACCATCACTCCTCGGCCCATTGTCCTCCACCCCCGCAGCCACTGTGCAAAATCTCCCTTCCTGATACGTCTGTTCCTCTGGAATGATAAGCACCATTGCAGTGGGGTGGAGAGCCTCCGAAATCCCTCTGGGCAAGGTCCTCTTCCCTGCAAGGGCTCTAAGTGGGGTCTTATAAGTGCAACAAAAGGCAAGTGTGATTCCCAGAGAATCCGCTGTTTGGATGCGATTCATCTCTTTGGGATGTGTATCCTCTCCTCTGGTTTTGTGCTGCCAAGCAACTTGGATGAACCTGGAGCCTATGTGTACTGAGGGCTCCTTCTTCCCTGCCTGGGGAATGGGGCCAGTGGGGCCACATTAGAAACTGATCTTCACTGTGTAGCATCGCCTGAGCTAGCTAAGCAGGAAGAGGGAGGTGGGAATTTTCTCTTTGCTATTGAAAGCTTGGGGAAGCATTTGGCAGGAAGAATTTGGAAAGGGGATGGAAGTAGGTTAAGGGACCTGAAGGCAAATCTCAGCTGCAGCTTTTTTTTTTTTTTTAAATTTGAAAAAGCCAGTGTTGTCATTTCTTCCCTACAACTCTTGCTATCATAAAAACATAGGGATGCTTTCAGTGTCAAAATTTTTTGCTTGGCACTTGCTAGCTCTGTTAAGTCTTTATTCCTGGAAAACAGCATCTTTGCCATGCAAAATAATTGCTAACCTCTGAAGCGATATATCTGAACAGAGGGAAGGAAATGCCACATGAGAAATGGCACATCTTCTCAATTGCCTCCACAGGGGTGATTTTGATGCTATCGGATGGCATGGGTGCTGATAGTGGAGGTGGACATTTGTCAAGGCACAATCCCAAAACTCTCGCCCAATGGCTTCTGTGTAAAGCCCAGACTGGGACTGCCCTACAACACACTTCTGGGGCATCTTTTCTATTTCTGGTCTTAGAAAGGACCATCCAGGCAACAGGAGAGGGAGGGAACTGCAGCTTTACTGTGTGTGTTGAGTGTGCAGGACTGCAGCCCCATGCTGGATGTTGAAGATGGGGCGACAGTCTCCTCTACGATTACAGGCCACTTTCAGTAGGATATTGCAAGGGTTGAAGGTAAGGAAGAGGCTCCTCTGGACCACACAGTTCAGCCAAACCAAGATCTGAATTGCCCAGAGGAGATGCTGAACTCCAAGTCTTGGTTGCAGGGAGAGCTGAGAGTACCTTGCTCACCTGAACTGTCTCTGTGAACCCGGATATCCTCTTGGCTTGGGAACCTGTGGTCTCTAGTGTGGTGGGATGGCTCAGGCTCATGTGTCTTGAGTCTTCCTTGTGCCAAATGGGTGGCCAGCTGGTTGGAAACAGGGAACTGAAATACTGAATTATGTATATCACAGCATCTCCGCTGCCGGGCAGAGCACTGGAGTGGTATCGAGCAGATCCTTTTAAACAGCAATGGGGACGTGGGAGCTTAGTTAGGAAAGCAATTAAGGGTTTGAATCTTCTTGATGCCTGTTCAGGTGAATGTTGTTCCTTCCTTCTGCATCCATAATTATGAAAGGCTGAAAGAGCAACCTCAACGGACTGGCTTAAAAGTTTAATGAAGCTTAAGGTCTTCTAAGTTGGGCTCATGAGTCTGAGCTTGTTTCAGCTCCATTCTTAGGAAGGCGGGTTAACCAGAAAGGAGGAGAGGCTTCCTGCATGCATTACCTTGAGGACATTAAAACACACGTTGATGGGAGGTGCTATTATGGAGATAGATTAGGAGAAATTAATGGAAGAAGACATCAGGGATGGGTGAAAGGCCCTGCATGGGTAGAGTAGATCCAAGTGAGGTGTTTATCCTTGGCAGGGAGAAAGCTGCCCATGGCAGGAATGAGATTTTCTGGCCCCTGCTGTGCAAGATACATTTGTGCTGGATGCCCTCTGCTCTGTAGCTCCAAACCTGGGCAGCACTGATGGGTGAGTGCCAGGGTGCAGCAGGATCTGGGTGGCTCACCCGCTCTGTCTGGTGTAACATGCTTCTCGCAGCACCCACCAGAGACGCTCCAGGCTGGGGAGGGTTTCTGGCATGCCCATACTGGCAGTCTCTGGGTCCTGGCAAGAGTCAAAGTGCCTGCGCCCTTGGCAATCTTTAGGGGAGTTTCCTTCAAAGCACTAAACTCCCCCTTGCACCTTTTTTTTGGCTGGCTGAGACATAGAGCTGACACCTGAGCAGTGCTCCAGTATGGGGCTGGGAGAGAAGCGCTCCTTCAGCAGATATGCTGCGTTGTGAATCTTTGCTGGATCCTGATTTCATGGTAAGGGTTTGCAGAGGGAGCAAGCTCTGTCTGAGTGTGCTGGGCTCCTGCCTGCTCCCAGTGCTTCACCTTTCTCCTCCTTTCGCCTCGTGGTGGAACTGTAGCTTTTCATGGCTGGAGTGAAGGTGGAAGAAATATGATCAATGCTTTGATGCTGGGGTACATAGAGGGACACAACTAGCTTCATGGGACTGTTTCTCCATGTCCAGCCAAGTTCAGAGGCACTGATGCCACCCATCCTCATCCAGGCAGGGTAACTTGAAGCGATGAATCTGGCTGCTAAACCAGAGAACCCAAATTCACTCTGCTTTGATGGGATGGCCCACTCCCATTCTCCAGAGAAAGTGCAGTTTCCCTGCCAATAACGTTTTTATGCTATTTCCAACTGCACAACAAAAATCCCAGGAAATCCCTGA
This sequence comes from Chloroceryle amazona, assembly GCA_027560015.1. Taxonomy (NCBI): domain Eukaryota; kingdom Metazoa; phylum Chordata; class Aves; order Coraciiformes; family Cerylidae; genus Chloroceryle; species Chloroceryle amazona. Next base: position 19,860 of record JANHFX010017502.1, on the reverse strand, counting down.
GTCCTTGGCTTCTAAACTAAATATACCCCACCTTGAACTGATTTAATTTTGCCTGTTTCAGGCATTTCTGCCTCCAAACATCAGCTTGGGTCCTTCCCTCCCTAGCCTGATGCCTGTGGAGCACTGCGCTTGGGCAGAGCAGCTGCTGCCCTCACCTTGGGGTGATGCTTTGCAGGTCTCCTTGGTTGGCCAGGGAAGTGCATTGGGCACGTTGTGGGTGAAAGGTGCTAACGTAACAAAACTCAAATTTATGTCTTCCCTTTTAGTGCCTTGGTGCTTGAAAAGTGCAGCAAACTGATGATGCATCTTGCCAAAGCTGCATTTTTTTTTCCATAAGGATTAGTGGTTCAAGAGCAGGGATTTTTGAACTGACAAGCCCTTGGCAGAGAAATAATTACAGCCTTTTTATGCTTTGTGTTTCCTAAGTAGTTCTAAATTACTTTTTCTCTTGGGGCATTTTTTTTTTTTCAAGGGGGGGGAAAAGTGTGTCCTTGAAAATATGCAAGATATTTGAGGAGACCATTTAAGTTTCAGCTGTAAGATTTTTTTGCATGTGTTTGCTTTAACCATGTCCAATCAACTGAAGTTTCTTGGCTGGTGATGCTTCAGAAATGGATCTTAGAAATGGAAAATGGAGGGAGATAGATGTGATCACTTCTTGGCCATCTCAGGAATGTAGTTTTTGCCTCTGCAGTATATTCCCCGGGGGTTTTACCGTACTCCTTGCTGTAAGAGAAGATTTCTGGGGCTAGCAGAGCTGGTTTTCCCTGTCAATATCCATTATTTGCTTGTGTTGGGTTACTGAGCGTCCTGCTGGGAAACCATGGCCCTTTCGTCAGCATCCCAGTAGAATTTGCCCAGCCCAGTCCTCCGCTGGCTCCTCTCCTCACCTGCACCTCCATCCTGACTGCTTTGGCCAGCCTTTTTAATCTTAAAACAGGCAGTGTGATGTGAAAAAAAGCCACCTGGGAATGGTGGAGGGCAGCTCCAAGGCACATGTGAGTTTGTGCCTTTTGTGCCTATCAGGATTCACATCCTTTAAGTTTCTGTGCAAGTCCTTAATGAAGTACCCTAATTTTCTAAGCATACCAGACATCTCCATGTTGCAGCACGTTTTACCAAGGGTCGATCCCAACCCAGAGCATTTTGCTCTCTACTTTTTGCCTCCCCTTGGGAAAAGGCCTCCCGAGGATGCTGTCCTAAATCCCAGCTACCCTGCACCTGACTGGGCAGAGGTTGTCTATCTATCCATCCATCTGTCCATGCATCCCTGATACTAAACACTGCTTGCAATGTAAGGGAGGACCTGGGAGAGGACCCCGCTGGCATTTACACTCACCATGATATAAAAGGGCAGTACTGGGGCCTGGAGGGGCCATGTAATTGCATCTGCTGTTGGGGCAGCGCTGGGGTGTTCCCCCGGGATTACCGGTGCAATATTCCCACCGTCGGTAAGGAGTAGGAGGTGGGCTGCTGTTAATAACAGCGTTGCTCTACCTTGGCTTTATTAAGTGAGGGAAGCCTCCGTTCCTCACGCCCCAGGCGTGTCTGGGTCTGGGCTTTGTGGTGAGAGGGAAGGAGGTGGGAGACGAGAGGGGGGTGATGGAGTTTGAAGTAATTAGAGCTGCTCGATGGAGAAGGCAGAATTGCTAAGACGGGTGGTGGTGATATCTCAATGGGGTGTCCTGCCCCAACCTGCTGCAAAACCCTCTTGTGGGGTCTGCCCTCTCACCTCATTCCTCCTGGCCCTTCATCTCCCTGGGGACTATGGCATTTAGCAAAAAGTGTGGTGAATGCCTTACTTACCCTGTTCTCCTTCTGAAGTCCCTTTCAGGGTAGCTAAACTCTGGTAGAGCTTGTGAGGAAACCATAATGTAGCTCCATGGCTTACAAAATCTCTTGTTGTCCTGCAGATGTGGCAGGTGATGCTGCAGTGGGACAGATGCCAGGAGGGCACCTGCCTGTCATGTCTCTCTTCTGCCTCAACCATCATTTCTCAGGGGAAAGGTTTTTTTCCCTCATCTTCCCCTGTCCAGACGCTGTGAATCCCACTAAAACTTCTGACTGGAGCAGGGATTACATGCTCAGGTTTCAGCCCTTGTCTGCAAGTGGTGTAAACTTTCCGCTGGAGTTCAAGTGACATTTTGTGGGAGATAGGAGAGTATTAAGTGTTGGTTCTTGCAGATAAAAATAGCTGCTGGCCTGATGACGTTTTCTGTCATCTTGTCGCTGATCTGACCCGGCTCCATTGCCTCCAAACTGATGCTCCCAACCTAATCTTTTCTTAGCATCAGGTGCTGGGGTCACCCGCAGCCCGACCTGTTGCGGTCCTGCTCTGAGCATCCCCACCTGCCTGGCACAGCCATGTCCTTTCCTCCTGTAAGCACCATGGCAGGGATGGTGCAGGTCTCGGTGTAGTCTGGAGGAGGAGCAGCAGGTCCTGAGTTTGTATTTGCAGGGGCTGGAGGGAAGCTCTCTGAGCTCACTCTAACCAAAACCACCATCCCCCTTCCCTGAAATCAGAGCCTGTGGATGAAAGCAGGTACCCCAAATTCCCCGTTATCTCAAACCTTGCTGCTAATGTCGGAGCTCTGCCTTTTACAGGAGTCCTCATGTGAGCACACGTCTGCTTCTCTGTTTTCCCTGTTGCTGTGTTGCAGAGCTGATGTTTTCATCCTGAGGTTATAGCTGGAGCTGGCTCAGGGCCCCTCAGCAGCATCGGCAGAGCTGACTCTTGACGCTCCAGAAACACACGGCTGGGGCCAGTCGAAAGGAAAAGGGAGGAGAAGAGGAGGAGGAGGGGGTGGCAGGGTCTGGCTTGCTGCTGAGCTGGGCCCAGATCCACTGCTGGGAGAGGCTCTACCACCCTGCCTGCCCTGTGCCTTTCCCAAGCTCTGCTTCAGAGTAGCATCCACTTGCTCCACCTCCAAAAATAGCCAGCGTGGCTCTGGAAGAAGTGGTGTACAGCTGGTATGATGGCAACAGGGATAATTTTTCATGGTGCTGAGCCTTGCTTTCTCATGGCTGGCCTCAGAAGTCCCCAGGCATTGACCTCTGTGGACTGGGCATCCTTTGAGAGTGCTTCCATTCTATCTGCTTTTTCTTCTGATGTCCACCAGAGCATCATTCTCCCCAAGGATCCCTTCATGGACCTCCTAGCTGCATAGTCAGGCTGCCTTTGATGCAACTTTTTAATTGCAGCCCTTAACTACATTTCTCAAATGAAGGCTTTTGGAACAGCATCTTTTCCAGATTTCCTTTACTTTCTTCTTCAAGGCCCACCAGCCGCTGGGGGATTCATCATCGTGCATGTTGCCATCCATCAGCTGAAAATCCATCAAAAATAAGGAACGAGGTCCTCCTGTGCCAGGAGCTGAGCCAATGCAGTGGCACTTGGCCACTTACAGTAGTGGGCGATTACTGAGCCCCTGCCAGGAATTCTTCCAGTGGGATTGGGAATGCTCTCGGGTGTTAAATTTGTCCTGCGGCGTGTAACCTCTAAGTACAGCCCATCATGTTTTGTAACAGATCATATGATGCTGGCAATGGCAGCCGCTTGCCCTGCATTTCAAGGTCAGCACTGAGCTCAGGGCTGGAGGGGCAGCTCCTGGCTGCAGCCTCGCCTGGCCACTGAGCCATCTCACAGAGCTCTCCTCCTCCTGGGATGAAGCCTTGGGTGCCTCAGGAGCTCAGGCTTGGTGATGGAGGTGTTTTTACTCCTGGATGGTGAGGCTGCAGCTCACATCTTGGGATCTCCCCTTGCTGCTTGTGCTCCTGGGATCAGTGTGGCTGTGGGATGCAAATCCTGCCCGAGTCTGTCCTGCTCTGTGAAGGCTTTGACATACTGTCTCCACATCTGGAAACTACTGTCCTTCAGTCAGAGTCTGTGCATCAGGTGTGGCTTCATTCCCTGAGAGTTTTACAGCACCGTGATAAGGACAGGGCCTTCCAGTGTATGTATAGACAAAATGCTCTTACTCAGTGCCTTGAAATACTTCCCAGTAAGGACTTCATCCTGTATCCCAGTAAGGACTTCATCTTGTATCCCTGAAGCCATGGGAACTGCTGTGGAGAAAAGGCTTTTCTGGCAGGGTCCTTATCTCAATGGACAACCAGTGCAGCGATGCTGCTGCCTGCTCTGTCCCTTGGCATCCAGCCCCTCGCAGAGGAGCACAGCCATCCCCATGGGAAGAGTATCCCATGGTCTTTATCAATAAATAAATGTTTTAGGCCCATCACTGTATCAAGCAATTAGAAGGGACCTTGTGGACAGGTCGTTAAATAAGAATTAGCGGGGTTTAAAATATTAATGGGCAATTGGCCCTCTCCAGTTCTCTTGTTACACAAACATTTCATTTATAATTTGGACCCAAGCTGGGATGTGCTGAGAGATGCTCAGGCTTCAGCCTGCACATGGGGGTTAACGTGGTGCTCTCTCCTGCCAGAAAATAATAAAAGCCAGGGACTGTCTAGGGATTGTGAGTGAAGGATTAGGAAGAGGATATGCACGGGCCTGTCTGCAGCTGGTTGAAGTCTAGCACAGAGGGGTAAGCCTGGAAAACATTGCTTTCTGGTGGCTGCGAGGGGGCCAACGTGGAAATGGAGCTTGTCTCCTATAACCTGGGGAGCTCTGCAGCCAGCCAGTGTTTTCAGTGGGAGGCAGCAAGCGTATCTCTCTCCCCGAGAGATGTCTGGGCTGGTTGGGAAGGAGGAAGCACCATGAGGCGGATGCTTCTGCCTCTGCTAGGCTCTAGGGACTGGGGTTTTTGGTGTGAACATAGTATGTTGGGCTCCAGGGACCAGGTTTTTAGTGTGGGTGGAGGATGCTGGGCTCTGGGGACGGGAGTTTCTGGTATGAGGAGAGGATGCTGGGCACCAGGGACTGGATTTTCAGTGTCAGTTGAGGATGCTGAGCTCCAGGGACAGGTGTTTTCCACCTTTCTACAGGATTCCTCATTAGATTTACAGATTATTCTGGCTTCATCCATAGCATTATCTATGGCTTTTGGGTTTTTTAAAGCTTCAGGTCCCAGAGTCAGTGAACTCAATGAAATCCTCTCCTACCCTTCAGTAGGGAGCACTTCCAGCTCTCTGGCTCTAGGAGAAGCTGGAAAATGCTCAGGTCTTTTTTTTTTTTTTTTTGACTTCTTGACATTGGCAGCACTGTTTCCTGAAATGATCATCTCGAGCTGATTTGGGAAGCTGGAGTCACAAGCTCTCCAGGCTAGCAAGCATGTGAAGATTTCCTAGCACCAGTTATTCATCATTAGGATTTACTTTTCAACCACCACACTCATGGAAGTTGTCTGCTGAGATGGAGGCATCTGAATTCCCCAAGGCAAGTTAGGGTTTTATGGCCTTCACCCAAGAGAAGGATGTTGGTTTTGTGGCAACTATTAATTGCTTCCGGAATTTAAAAAGCATAAACAAACTCACTTGCCAGGGAACAAGTTACCCGGCGCATAAATGCGTTGCCATTAATGCATTGCTGACCCTGATGCTGATGTGAAGACCAGAAGAGCTTTCAAAGAATTTACCAGAAACCATTTCAGGGGAGGCTGTGTGTTGTAAATCCTTAAGTAATGGGATGGAGGGAATTAAATTAGATAATAGTTTGCAGAAACCGGGCATGATTCCCCATTGAAGATCTTGAGATCATTAGAAACATAGCATGGTAAGGTGAGGCCCCCATGCATCCTTATCCCAGCAACCAAGAAGCGAGTTTACAACCTGGAAAATGAGATTATCAAAGGGTTTGTTTTACACACTGCAATAACGAGTGATGTTAGGGAGCAAACCAGGGTCCTGTTACATCCAAAGGTGCATTGTAAAACTGCAGCAGTTCCTGGAGAAGCAGCCCAGAACGGGACAGTTTGTGGGTCAAAGATGCCTGCTGCATCCAGCACTCATCACAGCAGCACCAGGACACCTTGCAGCCTTTGGCATGGGTGTCTCAGGTGGTCCTGTGCTTCTGCTGAATTAAAGCATAGTGGAGGTGGTGTCCTATCTTGCTTTCAAAATCTGCTCTGATGTATACATCCGTCTCTTGGCTCCTGCCATCAGCTGTCCTAAAGCTGTTTGGAGGTTTCTAGGGGGCCCCAACCCCTCCTCGCCAACTTCCCAGACTGTGGATGGGACCGCTGAGCTATTTCACAGGGAGATGCTGGTGCATGGGGCTGTTTGCTGCCTCCCCCCTCCAGCAGTGCCTTTCAGTTGCTTGCCACCTCTGTTGGTTTGCTCTTCCTCGGGCTTCCCCTGGCAATGGAGGGATGGGGTAAGGTGAGCTTTAGGGGTTCTGGTGGCTTTTGTTGACAGACCTGCTTTTACCATCTGGGGCACATGTTGGGTTTTCCCCAGACATTTGGAGACGGTTCCTGCCGCAAGGAGCCGTGGAGCTCGGCAAATAGTGTTAAACTGCTCTCATTTGAAAGGGCAGGCACAGGAAAAAAAGGAAAGGTTTCGCCTGCAGCAAAGAAGTATTTCCCAAATCCAATATCTATGCAATGAGGGGGTACCGTGGTGGGAATTGCGCATCCTTTCATGGGGAAGAGCTTGCAGGGAAAGCAGTCAGCGGCCAGGCTGCCTCGAGCCCTAATAATAGTCTTGCTGGCTGCCTGGGGCAAGGCACCAGTGTTTAAAAGATCAAATCTTGTGGCTGATGTTCTGCTGCCCATTAATGCTGGTGTAGCAGATCACATCTGCTTGTCTGTCATGGGGTTGCCTGGCATGTACATGTCTTGATGATGTTTTCAGAGTGACAGTGCTTGACACGGGAGAAGGTATCATTCTAGATTAGCACTGGGATGTGTGTTTTGCTTCTCCAGACCTCACTCTCTCCAGCAGAAGGACAGGGTTCATAGGGGCTCTGGCCTTCCTGAAATAGGAAACAGCGGGATCCACCCCAGAGCCTTTTCTTCTCTTGCCTACACGGGTCCCACCCCAGCCAAGAAGCCCTAAATCCAGCTGGGTGTGGAAATGAGGGCGGAAAGGTCTATGCAAGGACTATGCTTCGGTCTTGCCACTCCAGTGTGGGTTGTTCCCCTTGAGCACGTGTGGAGGTTGTGTTTGATCTGGGTCTGAGTTTGGGGTTTGTCTTTATTCGCCTTTAGAAAGGGGGAAAAAGAAATCGAGGAGGCGCCAGCAAGATGGGCTTGGAGCAGGGCGGCTCTTATTCCACGGAGCAGACGCTGGCGTCCAATTTTCTGTCTCACTTTGTTTAATGGACCTGCAAACCCGTTGCAAAGCCAAGATTGCACAGGCAAACAACCCACGGCCAGATTGCAGGGTCTTGCTTAACCCAGCGCTGCTGGGTTTCTCCCTGTAGTTTTCATGTGAGGTCTCAGCTTCACCTTTTCACCAGTGAGAAACTTCTGCATGGCTGACACTGGGGAACAGGGTTTTCTTCGGGAGGCAAGTTTTACTTGGCCTTCGAGATGCTTGCTGGCATTATGTAGGTAGAGGTAGAAGTACCTTGTGAGGGCCTTGAGGATGGAGAGACTGTTTTGCACTACAATGAAATGAATCCCCTGCTTTTTCCCTCTCAGAAGGTGGCTTGGATGCACCTTCCCATGCTGGTATCACACAGGTCACTCTTACCTTAATAACCCCAGGAGGTAACAGCTCAGAAGGTGTTCAACAGGTTGACAGGTGACATCATTAGGCTTCAGTGGTAACAGACTGTGAAATTAATCAAGGAAGATAGCTCAGCAGTTGGTTCCCTAACTGGGGGCTCTGTGTTGCTTTGATTTGGACTCTATTTGTGCTCAGATGGTTTTCCTCCTGACGCATACCTTCCCCACAGGCTTTCACAGCTGACTCAAGCAGGCTCAGGCTCTTGGGCAGGCTTTGGCTTTCTGCCTACAAATATAAGGCCTCGTGGCCTGAGGTGACACTACCACTGTGTTTTGGCTTTGTGCAAGTCCTTTCCCACCTCTGCATCCCACAGGGGACTTTCAGAGGTGGAGGAGACACCTGAGGGAGGGGAGATGCTGTAGAAATCAAGGCATGGTGGCCTGGTGTAGCACATCCATTGTCGTGTCTACCACCTCTGCCTGGTGGGTCACATCCCTGTCTGGCTTTGGGGATCACCTGTCCTGGGGCAGGGAGCATGCAGAGGGGATTGGAGTGAGGCTTGGAGGCTTGGGGGTCCCCTTAGCACCAGTGCTGCTGGGAGAGGCTGTTTTTATCTGGCATTTACCACCTTCCTGCTCAACAGTGGAGGTTGAAGCATCCCCCAGTTGAAGAATCCCCCCGCCTGCCCTGGCTGCTGGCAGGACATGGGCAGGGAAGGGCAGGGAGGAGAGGATAACGCCCTGACTGTGGGCCCTGGCCATTTCTGGATGAGTAGGTCATCTGGGTGTGGGAGGAGAGCTGATGTCCAAGCCAGCCTGGAGAGGCTGAGGTTGGGTGTATGTGTGATCTAGGGGAAAGTGAGAAGGGATTTCTTAGGCGAGAGGAATGCAAGTTTCCTCCTTCGCGTATGTCTCCTATTCTTCCAGTTTGCAACAGAAGTCATCAAATTGCCCAAGACCTGGCAACAAGGACAGACAGAGAACAGCCCACAAATCACAGGAAAGCATCTCCCCTCCTCCCTGCCTGCCCCCAGATACTCGTGCATCAGGAATCACTTTAAGCTCCCTTTGGGTGATAAAACTCCTGCCCCTTCCTGATGCTGGGCAGCTGCACAGCCCAGAGCCTCTGGAGCGCCTCCACACTGTAGCACTGCTCCTGGTAGGTTAGAAATCTGGGTTTCCCTTGAATTGGCTGTGCTTTTAAACCTCCAAAAGGTCCAGAGAAGGGCTGGAGCAGTCAGACATTAGGGGTCACAGCAGCCATTTGGAAGAGACACCATGGCTGTTGTGGCTGTCCTTGTCCCCAGGTGACAGGGACAAGTGGCAGTGACTTGGGTCCTGCTTGTTCAACCTGAGTTATCAGGCACTGGGAGAGGAGATGGTGACTTCCAATGCTGCCCAGCTAGGGAGCACTAGGGTTTGGGGGTGGAGGGCTCCAGATGAAAAGGCTAAGGAGTGTCTGAAGATGAAAGGTGCTTTTAACAAGCCCAGTCCTTTCCTTGCAATCCACTGGCTGCTCTTTTGTGTTTGTTTGGCAGAAAGAGCTGTTGGTGAAGCATCACTGCAGAGATCAGGTGAGCCTTCCCCAGCTCTCCTGGTCACCCTGTATATCGCAGTGATGGACAAAGTCCCTCCTGTCACTGTAACTGCAAGGTTAGGATTGCTGCTGGAGGGGTGTTCCACACCATTTTGTCTGTCTCACTTGGGGCTCCCAGAGCAGTGTGAGAGCACCTGCAACCCCACCATCCTTCCCCCATCAGTGTTTGCATCCTGCATGGTTTGGCAGCCTCCTGGTTTGCTCCAGGAGGTGCAAGACCATTAGGATGTCTGTAAGAAAGGCACTCGTATTACCCCATTTTTGTCCTTTGAGTTGCTACAGGATTTTCTGACAAGAAAATAAGTTCTCTTCATTTTATTAATAAGTGTAGATTAACTGTGATACCAGGACTAGAACCACCAAGGTGTCCAACCCTCATCCCATAAGTGATGTTGCAGCTTTCACCAAGTGGTCCAGGGGCTCTTGTAATGGAGGAGACATAGGAGAGAACCTCATCATGGCCAGAGGGCACTTTATGTTGGTCAATACATGGCATGCAGTGAGTGAAGGCAGCAGTTTGAGGCTCTGTAGAAGAGGAGGAATTACTTCTGTGTACACCTGAGGAGTGCAGGAGCTCCTCTAGTAATGTGAACGCAGCTGTTAGCTCTGCGCACTGCTGTCCCCCTGCCTTGCCTGGCTGGGATGAAGGTGGCAGCCCTCCGCCACCTCTCCCCTTCCCATATGTGGCCTATCTGCCTGGGAACCAGGCACAGAGATGCTGCTTGGGGGTGAGGTGTTCATGCGATGGGGCTTCTCAAGCCCAAGCAGGGGGAAACAAGTGCAGGTAAAGTTGAATCACATTTAACATTTTTGCTCGGGATGTGATTTTTTTTTTTTAATTATTTTTTTCCTACAAAGCACTACCACACTCCAGCAGGATGTCCAGCATATGGTCCTGGTCCTTCTTCAGCTCTCCTTGCGAAACCTTGCTGGCTGCCCTACTCACTGAGCTGCTCCTGGGCAAGACCCAACCTGGCTTTCAGGCGAGTCAGGGGGCTGGCTTCCTTTGCCTGCCCAACAGGCTGCTCCCGCACTGAGATGCTTTCCGCTTCCCTGCTCACACCTTCCTCTTCCCATTGCAGCATCTGCTCTGGATGCTTTTCCCCCAGACTGCAGAAGCTTGTGTTTTTTCCAAGCTGAACTTCCCTTGTTTTGTTTTCTTTTTTTTTTTTTTTTCTCCTTTCTCCAGGGTCCCCTTCAGATTGTTTTGCTCCATCCCATCCTCTCCAGTTTATTATCTCTTGCTAATGTTATTAACATGCTAATTAGTCCCTAATTGCAATCACCAATGAAGATGTCAGGGCTGATACAAACCCTGATCCTTCACATCAGTCTTTTTCTCTGAATTCTGCGGATTACTCTGCATCTCTCCCATTGACTTGATTATTTCATCTGGTTTGGCTTCGCAGAGGAATGCTCATGTCTGCATGCGTGTGATTGCTCCCCTAGCAAAGACTCGCTGAGACTCGGCATAGTGTGGTTTGTAAAGGCACCAGGGTAAGGTCGGCAATGGGTGTAGCTCTGAAAAGTGTTTTCTGGCTGGTCCCAAGGTCTTGTCTCAAAGGCAGGGTGTGTGCCTGGCTCTCCATGGCAGTCCCTGGGGAGGCAGAAAGAAAAGGACTTTGGAAAGAGCAGCATTTGCCATCCCGCCTATACACTCAACCTTCTGGCTGTGCGGGCATTGTGCAAAGGCCTTCCATGACTATAAATAGGCAGAGAGGTAAGCAAAGAGGTGTTGAGATGGGATGAGAACAGGCAGCAGGCCAGCTTTGGCTGGCATCTGGAGCTCTCAACGCCTTCGTGTGCAGAAGAGGTGTGGTTTGTTCTGTCCACGCTGCTCCTGTCAGGCAAAGTTTGCCCCCGCAGAGCCTATTTTTGACCATCCCCTGCCCTGATTACCTCTTGGAGGTGCTGGAAAGCACTGGGACCAGCTTACGGTGAGGTCCCCTGGCACTGCTGTGGGACATCAAGCCACGTGCTTCAAATAGCTCTGTGTGGACGTGGCCTATGGAGATGAAATGTGGCTCTTGACCGATTGTGAATAAATCAGGGTCAGAAACTTGAATGCTGGCCAAGAAACCCAAAGGGATAAAATATAGCCTCTCTACAGACTGTTAGCAAACAGCACGTGGGCTGAGATCTGCTAGATAAATTTATGTGCTGTGAATTGTTCACCCAGCTGTAGTGGAGGGATGGATGGACCCATGGAGAACTAATAACCATATGTGGTGGACATGCCTTTGGTGCTGACCTTTAGAGGGTTCAGCAAGACTGGGAAGTGGCATGTTGACGTCTTCTTAGGGATGTCACTGGGAGGGAACGGATACACATGTTGCTTGACTTGAGGGAGAGGCATTCAGCCTGCCTCTGCCCCACACATCCAGCACACAGGCTGGCAAAATAAGTTAATACTCCTGGTTTTGTTTTTCCCATCGTGTCATTTGACATGAATTGAGGATAAATACTGGCCTCTTTGCCTGCTCCTTCCTGAGCTCGTGGGACTTGCCAGCCTAAAAGATCCCATTCCTGATGCAGCCTGGGGAGGTCAGTTTAAAATGGGAGGAGGTAATAGGGGAGTAGTGAAAAGGTGAGATCTTACCCAGTCTCAGGATGTGGGCATGGAGCTTCCAGCACCTGCTGTCACCCATTTCAGGTGAAACTCCAGGAGCTGGCAGCACTGCCTTGGCCATGGGGACTGCCTCCTCTCGCTCACTCCAGATCCCTTGTAGCTACAAAGAGGAACGTAAACTTCACATTGGGATGAGGTGTCCTGGCAGTGGAACCAGCTCCAGACAGACCGACTTAATGAGCCTTTGGGCTCAGTTCAACTGCTTTAAACCAGAGTGATGGGCCTGAGCCCAAAACATGGAGCCAAACAGCCTCATACTTGTCCAAGCTGCAGATGAGCATGAGCAATTTGTGGCTGGTCTCTCTTTTCTCTAACCAGGCATCTGCTTCCCACCCACCGCCCCAGGACAACTGGTTATGTACATGCTGTCATCAGATGGGACCAGCTTATGTATTGACAGCTTATATTTTAACTTCTTACACATCGCCATCTCTGTTCTGGCTTCAGTACAGCTTGCAGGGGAGACCTGATGCCCTTGTGAGTACCAGACCCTGCACACTGGGCCTGGCTGTGGGAGGGCAACTGCTCGGTTTTCTTTTCTCATTTTACCCCAGTGCTGCAGTAAGAACCTGAATTCTCCTGGCTCTAATTCAGAAAAATGTGGAGGGTAAAAAAAGAAAAATCCCACATTTTTAGGGAGAAAGCGTTTCTCCCAGCTGCTGGGCCAATCCTGCACTCCCAGGCAGGGCTGGGCAATCCGCCTTCTCTTGTTTGCAGGGGCTATTTGAATGGGTGCAGAGACTGTCCCTTCTTTCTGATATTTGCAGCATCATTCTGAGGTTGAGAACTGGAAAGAGAGACGTTTCCCAGGCTGGGATTCCCTGGCATCCTGGGAGTCCTCTCTGGGATAGACCATCTGCTTGCCATGCCCAGCATCTCTCCTGCATTACTGCTGCAGGGTAGTCCATGTCCCTGCCCCAGCAGGTTACAGAGAGGGGACTCCCACTTCAGTGGCTATTCCAGCAGCCCCCTCCCCTTGCTGCACACCCCACACCCCCCCATGTCTTTGCCTTGGGCTGTGACTTTTGACATTGAAAGGACACATTTAACAGTGTGCTCTTAATGCTTTGCCTGTGGCGATCAGGCAGGTTGTGAGGTGCAGGGCTGTGTCACAGGTCCTGCCAGAGTGGCACACTGACACCAGAGTGGCATCACCATCCCAGCTGGTGCCAGGGACCCTTGTCCCAGTGGCAGCTAGGGGCAGATGAGAGCCACCAGAGGCTGGCACAGCTCTCCAGGTGCAGGGTGAAAGATCCCCACCGTGACTTGCACCACCATGCAATTCAGTGAACTCATTTGCTCTTTTAAAAGTTACTTAGACTGAGTGGGAGCAAAACACAGCAAGTTTTTACCACTGACTGATTTTTCCACTGAGATGGCTTTCCTTTCTCCCTGTGGCAGTGAGGATTTTGACAAAACCTCCCAAGGAAACCACGAATAAAACCCAGAGCAGTGACATCAGTATGAAAAAGTATGATGTGGTGCTTGGGTTGGATGTGACTGTTGCTTGTGGTGAGGCAGCTCAGAAAACCCAAGAAATGCACAGACAAACCCTAAAGACATTCTGAGAGAACTTTTTTTTTTTCTTTTAAATATAAAGTGTGTCATTTTTCCAAGAAGGTGTCATCATGGTCCTTTGCTTTGTGGCCAAGCACCCCGGTGGGTACTCTTATCATTCATCCCTTAAAAAAAGGCATCTGACAACTTTTCCAGAGAGCAAATGTTGCTAGGGCAGGCAGGAGAACCTTGCCCATGCTTCTGCCCAAAGCTGCTTGCTTACCACTCACCGGGGAAAAGAGCACAGCTGGAAGGGATTCCCCAGCACCTGAGCAGCAGAAGGGGAGTTTCTTTCATACCCTACCCCTGCCCCAGTGAGCTGGTGCTTGTGTTTGATTGAAAGTAATAAGACTTCTGCTGGGGATGGGTGGCTTTGGGGGTTAATGAATATAACCTACTACCTGGAGACATTTGTTATTGCTGTTGAATGGCATTTGTGGTCTGCCTTGGTTACAATCATTAGGTTCCAGAGTGAACGATAGGCATGGAGTATTTTACACTTGTATAAGGGGGCACCCCGGCTTTAATTTAATACCCTTCAAAGATGTTGCTGGAAGGATTAGCTACATCTTCTTTGTTGTCTCCCAGAGAGTCCCTCTGGGGGGTTGCAGAGCCCTGCCCTGGTATTGCTGCTCTGTGGGCTCCTGTCCCACCAGCTCCATCTCCTAGCACATGTTTTGGGGCTAGGAGAGCCTTCTCCTGGCTGAAGGCGTTGAGCCATCTTCTGGGAGGGGTTCACAGCTAATTGGTACAATCAATATTTGTTTTGCAAATGCAATTGGAGGGAAAGAGGGATTGAAAGTGCCAGAAATTCAATTGACCTGTAAAAACAGATACTGTGTAAAGGGAATCCTTTCCCTGCCAAGCAAATATTTAGAAAGGAGTAGCAATAAAATGAATAAGCAACAAAGTAATATCCTGCCTCAATGTCTGCTGGAGACTGCTGGGAAAGGCTGCTGCCTCTGATGCTGCGATAACCCCAAGCAGACGAGCGGCAGGAGCCTGTTTCCTAGAGAAAGTGTGTTTACTTTTATCATCTAATCTGTCAGAGCTCATCCTGGTGCCTCGGCAGCACTGGGACCTGTCTCAGGTAGCCTGGCAAGCTGGGCATTGGCCCCACACTCCTGCAATCATGATTGCAGCGTGAGCCTGGTGGTGGCACGGAAGACAGGGTTGTCCCTGCACCCTGGTCCCCTTGTAGGGCTGTCTTTGTTCCCACATACCTGCT
>JANHFX010017501.1:0-12314 GCA_027560015.1 Chloroceryle amazona | reverse complement strand
GCGGAGCGGGGGCGGGCGAAGGAGGAGAAGGGGGTATCTCGGTCGTGGGGAATTGCACCGTGTTGGGTGGCCCGGAGAGCTCGCTGCCGTGCGAGCCGCAGCGCAAGGACGAGAGAAGCGCTCTGTGAAACTTCCCAGGCTTAGCACAGCGCTGCCCCCCTCTTCGGAAAGAAGCAGCTGCTCGGGTCTCGACAAACACATTTAATGGGCCGAGGCTGTAGGAATTTTGCTGTACAAGCTCTTCTCGCCTTCATTTCCTAGGCTACCAGGTGACAGGCATCTTCATGAAGAACTGGGACCCTCTGGATGAGCAGGGAGCTTGCTCCATTGACAGGGATTGTGAAGATGCTTACCGGGTTTGTCAGAAGCTTGACATCCCTTTCCACCAGGTTTCCTACGTGAAAGAATACTGGAATGAAGTATTCAGGTAGAAACACTTTACATCACGTCTGAGCTTAGCTCTGCCTTACTGTGACAAGAGAGGACGGACAGATGATGGGCAAAGGTGATTTATTGTGGTATTATCAGCACTGAAGCTTCTTAGACATGGGAGGAGTTGTTTTTTCTCCTGCTCGGAGTTAGGATCAGAATTTCTGGGTTGTTTTTAATATATCTGTTATTTTTAACCAGTGCTGGTTCACTCGTGGTGTTTACAGAGGGGTGTTGTGCTGTTGTAAGAGCGCGGTGGGAGGGACGGGCACCCAGGAGATTTCACTGCTTGTATCAACTGCTGAGTTCAGAACTCTGAAAGAGGAGTTGGACAAAAGATACGTTGCTCTCTTATTTATGAATGTTAATGTGGAAGGAGAAAGAATTGATTCTGTCTCATGTAGTGCAATCAAAAGCTGTCTACTGGGGTTACTGGTGTTCTTTTGAGTACAGCCCACCCTCTTGGTTCTTCCTGACTTCAGTTGCTACTGAGGACAAGCAGAATAGTGCAGTGATCAGGCCTCTTGATATCTCAGTGCACCACTGTCTGCTGCTTTAACTTGATTAGTTATAATTTCAGTGCTTTCAAGCAACTAATGCCTAGCACTTTAATTACGTGGCAGCGTAAAGCTACAATACAACTTTGAGAAACTACTTGAATTTCTTGAAGGGGGAAAAAAAAAAGACCTAGAATTAAGCCTCATGACTGCTCATCTGGTGTCATCACTGCAGGTAAAGCTGTTATCCATTCAGCTGAGACACAGTGACTCCTGGTGTGTACTCCACTGCACTGTCACTCTGAAAAATTAAACCAGTTGTTTAATTCTGAAAGTATTTGGTAAGAGATGAGCAGGCTGTGCACTGAGGGCTCCCCGAGGGAGTATTCATTTGATAAAATACAGCCACGAGCTCACAGAGGGATCATTTGCCCGTGTCCTCAGGGTGCTTTGGAACTATTCTTCCAAGCCTTTTTTTTTTTTAAGAGGTTTAAATCTAATGAGTATTTGATTTCTTACATAAAACGTTTGGTCTGAGTGGGTCCCAAGATCACTCAGTCTCAGGTAGTTATTCCGCAGTGCCAATAATGCCAATAGACATTTGAATCTTTATTTTACAGTGACCTCTTAAAAGAATATGAATTGGGAAGGACTCCAAACCCTGATATTGTGTGTAACAAGCACATCAAATTCAACTACTTCCTTCATTATGCTATGGATAACCTCGGTAAGGCCTTTTCAAGTCTGTCAGTACAGAGTGCGTGCCAGGGGAACGCGTGAAGGATGCAAACCCTTGAAAAGGTGGGAAAAAACCTGAGTTCCTGTGCACGCCTCGTTCACACGTCTCTGTGGCAGCATTCCAATATTTGCCAAGTATTTGGTTTGAAGTTTGCTGTTCTAGTCCAACCCCCCTGGGGTGGGCAGGGACACTTGCCACTAGATCAGGCTGCTCGTACGTAGGAGCAGCCTTAATCTGGGGACATACATTGACCTGAGCATTAAGTTTTACATTTTTAGGTAGTCCTTGAAGTACCAAAGTGCTGCCTGATGAATTAAAATCATTATTAAATCATTGTTTAAATACCATAAGTATGATCACTGTCAGTGTAAGGCTTCTCCAGAGGTTTTCTTCCTTTGTTGCTTTCCCTTTTCTCACTGGCTCCTGTTTTAAACTCTGGATTTCAAATGCTTGCCTTGTTGTGTTTGGTTTGTTTTCCTGACAGGAGCAGATGCAATAGCTACTGGGCATTACGCTAGGACCTCACTGGAGGATGAGGAAGTATTTCAACAGAAACATATTAAAAGACCACAAAAGCTTTTCAGAAACCGCTTTGAAATTAGAAATAGTAAGTAGCTGCCTCATTTCACATTTTGTCCTGGGTCTAAAAGAGGAAATGTAAACTCTGTTTGGTGTCTCAGAATCAGGAAAATTTGGTCCCTTATGCACAATGATCACCATAGAAACCCAGCCCTTCGTGGACAGTTGGTTGCCCAAGCCATGGGTTTTACATTCCTGACGAGTCAAGAGTTCCATTTTCTATTTTCAGAGCTCTAACCCAGGTGCAGAGGTAAGAATAAGCATTTCAAGGGTAATCAACATTCTGGAGGAGCTGTAATGTGGATTAAGGAGACAGGGCTATCTTCTGTACCCTGGAGAAGTGTTTCAAGAAGTCTTTACCATCCAGTATTTCCATGACTTGGTTAAATTGTCTTTATTTAATGTTTCTTCTATTTCAGGGACTGCATTCTTTGGGTGTTTAGTATACAGCAGGGAGAGAACTCATGGTGGGGACTTGATTAAGTGGAATTCTAGACTTAAGGCTTTGAAATAGTGAAATTAATAACATACTTCTATACAGGACTTGGACTGTATATTATTTTACTGGAGAAAATCAGGTTCTTATTCATCAACTCAACTCTTCTGCCTTATTTTTCTGTTCTGAAGAAGCCTGGTATTCCCAGGTAGCCTGAGGTTCTGCCTGCACTGCAGGTGAAAAGTGAAGTGCAGCATGTGAGGACATTCTTAAGGCCACAATTCTCAGGTCAGCGAAGGTACTCGTAGCAGCAGGGCAGGTTTTGCTCTTCTCTTTAGGAGTCTGCCTGTGGCTGCACAGGATCAGAGGCTGATCTCAGCACCGTGGTGGTTCTCTTGTTAGCAGTACCAGAGCCAGCCTGATGAATGCTATTTTGGGCATGTCTCTGCGTGGCACTGTTACAGCTTGGATGGCACTGTAGAGATCTCCCAGGTAGCTCTGCAGTGGGCCAAAATGCAGTAAAGTAGCTCAGATGAAGCTCTGAGGTAAATTGAGAAGCAGGCTATATGCTCAAAGGGAGAGAAACTTTCAACTACCACTACACAAAGCTGCCGTGGTGGTGTTCTTGGGTTACAGCTTCCCTGCTTTCACTTCTTTGTTCTGCACTTAGAGTTTTCTTTGTTTCTTTGTTTTAATTTTATTTCTGGGAAGTCGAAATGGTCCCGGGGGGACCAATGGTCTCTGCTTGTGAAGGGCTGTGGTTCACAGTCGTAGTATTTTATTGTGTTCTAAACAGGCTTCCTGCCCTGTTCCTGAGATTGTGTATTAGTTGTGACTGTAGTTAGTTCTTGTTTGAGTCACAAACCACACGAGCAGAGTTTGTACAACAGCAGAGCTATTGGCTTGTAAAGACAGTGGGCAGAACACGACTGCCAAACTCTACCAATTTCATTTCATCTGGGCAACCAGGAGACTTCATCTGTTTAAAAAGAAGAAAAAAGTGCAACTCTTCTGAGCACTGAGAAGAACTCTGCTGGTTTTTCTGCATTGCTGATTTAGAGCAGGGTGATTTCAGGGCAAACCTGAATGTCTTTTTGAAGAACAGTATAAGATAGTGGAACCTTCATTCTGTCTTTCCCGTGGAATGTGGAAGTTGTTTTCAGTTTTCTTACTGTTGACATTGCCAGTGACACAGGCAGCATTGTAACAGCTGAGGCAAGGGAAGGTTTATTTGCAAGATTCTGCGTTGTACAAAACCAGAATCTTTCTAGATCTTTTTAGTGGTGAGAAAATACCCAGGCGTGGTCAGTCAGCTGTCCTTAACTGCATCTGGAAATACTAAAACTAAAATGTTGATTGTCAAACAAAATGCTAAAGGAAGTTGAACTATTAAAGGGGCTGATGTTGAGATGTTTTATGTGTTCTGCACTTTGCAGCTGTGAAACTCCTGCAAGGGGCTGACCTTGTGAAGGACCAGACCTTCTTTCTAAGTCAGATCTCGCAGGATGCTTTGAGGAAAACCATCTTCCCTTTAGGGGATTTAACAAAAGCTTTTGTAAAGAAGATAGCGGCGGAACACGGCCTTCATCACGTGCTAAAGAAAAAAGAGGCATGGTAACACTTAAACTCTTGATTTGTATTTCTCTCTAAAATAGATTTCCCTGAGCTTTTTTGTTGAACTTTAATTTGTAACAACTCTTCTGTTTCCAAGCACCGTAACAGAATAGCTTGGGAAGTAGCTTTGTAGCTGTCTGCTTGCTTAGAAGTACCTGGCTGAGCTTGTGGTTAGCTGTGGATTTCAGCTGCAGATAGTTCCCCTGTGGTTGTGTCTCAGAAGAAGGAAGGTGAAGGTGTTAGGATGCTCTGAGCTGTGCTCTGTCACAGCAGCTGAGAGGCCTTTGGTCTTTATTTTCCATAGCTTTTAAAGGCTTCCTCCTGATAATTGGTTTCAATCTATCTTTACAGCAGTTGGACCATACTGGTTTTCCAAAGTTACTCTTTTTAAACAAACAAAAAAGTTCTGTTTCTTGTAGAACTGACACTTCATGAGTTGGTCCTAAAAGCTTGTAATGCAGGCAGCAGCTTTAGTGCTGATGCTGTCTCGAGCACTTTTACCTTTCATATTTGGCCACTCTAAATGGCTCTTTGAAGAATGTAGGCACTGACTGAAAGGCAGAGCAAAGCCTGTTTGGTCTGGGAAGTTGTTTTTTTTCAAGAGATAGAATCTTTAGGGTTGGAAAGGACCTCTAAGGTCATCGAGTCCAACCTTCACCCCAACACCTCTCTCTCCACTGGACCAGAGCCTCAAGTGCTCATAATTTGTGTTCCTTTTATGCTTTAAACTGCAAGAGACTGATGTTTTAATATACATCTAATATAGTCACTGAGGTTAATGCATTTATTTATTGAACCTGTGTTCTCTTTCATCTTGTTTCTCTTCTGAGCTCGCAGCCCTCACTGGTACTGTATAGAATTAGTTTACATGTGGTGGGTTTGCTTGTTTTATGAGATGTCTGTTGGAGTTTGGGATACATAGAGGGGAGAAAATCCACCATGGACAGATTATTAATAGACTTTGCAGATATTTTTCTCTGTTTTTATGGTTTCAATAACAAGTTTCCTTTTCAGAGTATGGGGGTCTGTTTCATCGGTGAGAGAAACTTTGAAAACTTCCTTCTCGAGGTGAGCAACATTAAACCTATGACAATCCAACCTTGGTGTTCTGTTCTGGTTGTCAGTAGTCATTTCTAACACTGTCTACAGAAAAACCTCCAGCAGCCTGCGGCCCACGCTAAGGTCCCATCTCCCTTTGCAGTCCCAAGCCTACCCAGAAGCTACCACCAACAGCCTGTAGGAAGCATCTTGCCCCTCCACCAGCGAGCAGTCACGTTCTGTAGCAAAAGGAGTGCATGCCCTTGCTCTCCTGTGCTGCCAGGCTCAGGTGGCTGGGGTGTGAGAGGGGCAAATCTCTGAATCCTGCTTCCCCTGGGCACAGTGAGGATGGGAGGAGCGAAGCCCAGAATGCTGATAGGGGCTGCCCCTCCTATTTTTCTCTCCAAAGCAGTGTCAGGAAAGAGCAGGAAACTGCTTGGGCAGAGTTTGCTTCTTGAAAAAGTTATCTTCCAGCTGCAGGAGAATGTAGTGACAGGACCTGAAATGAACTGTGAGGGGTTTTTTTGGGCCATCTTGTGACTTAATCTCTCTCTGTTCGGCAGTATTTAGAACCTCAACCGGGTAACTTTGTTTCCATTGAAGATAAGAAGGTGATGGGAAGACACAAAGGTATTTGGCTAACCCACTTCAATAACTGCTCTTAGATAAATGGAACAATGCTGCCCCTCTTTGGAGGGATGCACTTTGTGAAATTCCAAACCAGTCTGCAGGTTTTTCCCACTTTTATAGCTGTCATAACTGTGCAAAACTTGCTTTATACAGTAGGAGAGCCTTGAACTGCAACTGATCCTTGATTACTTGTTCCACGTCGCAAGCAAGTAAATGATAATCGTTAGGGTTACTCTGTAGGTACTGGGTGGTCAGTGGTTTAATCCTGAGACACCAGTGTTCATTTAATCCTTTTAAAATGACCGTGCTTCAGCTCCAGGTTCTTTAGTGCCTAAGCTTTGCAGAAAAAATGCACCATGCACCTCAGAGATGCACATCAGCAGACATGCACAGCTTACCTTTTCCTTCCCTTCCCTGTGTCCTTCCTTTGCTTGCCTCAGTTCTAGCTGCCAGAACTGAGTTCCAAGTAATTTATAGGAGTAGGAAGTGCTACTATCACACGGAAGTAAGGGGAATGTGTAGTAAGAATGTGTAGTAACAAACCCACAGATTGAAGCTGAAATTAGAAAATGTTTGTGTTTCATAACCCCAAAGAATGCAGCAATTGGAACGGATTAGTTTGAACTCATGTGCACACGATTTTAAGGTATTTTTGCTGCAAGTAACAGCTTCAGAGTTGCTGCAGCATTATGTTTTTGTATTTCTTTAGGTTGGTTCCTCTACACCATAGGCCAGAGGGCTAGACTAGCAGGCCTGAAGGACGCTTGGTTCGTTGTAGACAAAGATGTCAGCACTGGAGATGTCTTTGTGGTGAGTTAATTAACACTGCTATTGCAGATGAGTCGTGCAAGCCTATTGTGACTCTTGCTGTACGGAATGTGATTCTAACCTGGGCAGAATTCCTGGCTTTCTTGTGGGGAACAAGATCCAACTAGCGCAGCATCAGCAGATTTGAAACCTCTTGTCCAAACTGGCTTTTCTTGGAGAAAAAAAAATAGTTCCTGTCTTTTGCATAGAGCAAACACTGAAAAGAGTAAGCCAATCTGCTGAGCTCTCATGTTCTGCTCTAAACCATGAGGGTTTTGTGGTGGTTACTATTACACAGTGTATAAAATGTGTATTATCTCTGTTTGCTATGTATTGCTACTTTCTAGTAAAAGAAGTAGTAGCCAGTAATAAAGTTTTATCCTTTTGAAAGCTGAGGGGGAATATACATAATACTGCAAATAATTGGTGTGTTAATGACTCAGCCCATGAGGTGACTGGGAGTTCTGCAGCTTGCTGGCATTGTTAATGTTTCCTGCTGTTTGCACAGTTGTTATTCTTGCTTGATCCTGATGGGTTATAATGAGGTGTTCTGCTGCTCGTTGATGTGCCTGGGAGGGGAACAAAGTCATAATCAAAGGAGAGTTCGGAAGAAACAGGACCACTATAAGATTTTCCTTTGCCTTACAGTAAGATACAGTTTGCAGTGCCTTTGCTGGGGAGGTGTTGAGTTGAGAAACTGGAGAAAAGGGAGGTAGCATCTTGTTGAGAAGGGCAGTAGGTATCTGAACTCAGCCCGAAGAAGAGGGAAAGAGCATTGGAGGGAAAAGAATCCCAGAAGTGATGTGACTCTGAGGTGTAGAAGGCTGGCAGTAATTCAGGCTTGCTTTAGCCTGTTTTTTTTCACTAAAGGCTTCCACCTGGATGCTGATCAAGTGTTAATAAATGCTTGCTTTCCTACTCACTTTATCTTCATTTTGATATGGCTTGATGATGCTTCTAATGCTTTGCAAGTTACCTGCTCCTTGGCAAACCCATCAGCATTAAATAAACCTTGTATTTTAAGGCACCATCAACAAATCACCCCGCTCTGTACAGAGACCTGCTGCGGACAAATCGAGTGCACTGGATAGCAGAGGAACCTCCTGCAGAGCTCATTAGAGAGAAAATGATGGAGTGTCATTTCAGGTTTCAGCACCAGATGGCACTGGGTAATCAAATCTTGGTTTGGCTTTTGTTTTCCTCAGTTTGGGAAACTCCAGGAGTTGTGTTCAGCGTAGTTTTGCAGAAATAGTTGAAAAGTTTTGGCTTTCCCTTTCTGTAGGGTCTTTTTAGAACAGCTCTGGGTAGTATCTTGACTGACATCTGTTTAAGCTAATGATAAAGGTTTCTTTTTTTAATGTGAACATAAGGATTAACTGGCAGTTGTTTGGCCATTTTCTGCTCTAGTGCCTTGTGTCCTGACTCTAAACCAAGATGGGAGCGTGTGGGTGACACTCGTGAAGCCAGCAAGAGCTATTGCACCTGGACAGGTAAGTTATTAGAAGAGATTTTCTTTTCTATTTTATGTTTTGGCTTGTCTGGCTAATAAATCAGTAGTGTTTTTATCAGCTAGCTCCACTTTTGACTATTCATCAACTATATTGAAGGAGATATATATATATTTAAAGGATATATATATACTTAAAGGATATGTATGTATATTTAAAACCATTTCTAGTTTTAAATGTTCCCTTGTTACCCAGAGAGTCTGAGAAACTGCCCTACAAGTTTTAGAAGTACATGAAAACACTCCTGGGAGTCAGCTGTATGTGCAGAAACGGAATCTCTTGTTGCCTTCAAGTAACAGATTAGAAAAAAAAGGCATTAGTTTGGTCATTTGCTGCTTAATAGGGTTTTAATGTTCAGATTTGTTTAGTGAGGATCTGTGTCCAGTGGATTTCATTGTCCCAGAGCAGTCCTGAGAAGAGATGGTTGTGTAGTGAAGCCTTTGGACACCGTGAGGTTAAAGACCTTCCATCACATCATAAACCAGTGATTCTCAAACATTTTCTGTGTGCCCTCTCCCAGCACACATTCTGCTCTCCCTCCCCAAAGCCTGGGGGCCTGTGGGACACGTCAGGAGGGAAATGGTCTGAGAACTGTTTGTAACAGAGAGAGGGATGCCCTTAAGAGACGTGAACAGAGCTGAGCTGACTCCAGCCAGAGCTGATGGCAGCCATGAGAAGCCAGCAGCTTCTGAGCCTCTAGCTGGGCTCTTTACTGCAAGACAATGAGACAAGGCCAGGCGGTCTGTGCTGCTCCTCCCCTGAAAGAACCTCCTGGGCCCATCAGGAACCTCCGTTGCCTCCTTTCAGATGGTCTGCTCCAGTAGCTCTCTGTCCCCTTCCTATTTTCCGAAGCGCCTGGGCACAGTTGTCTGGGGAAGGCGCGGTGAAGATGCAGGTGATGTTACACATGTCAGCCCTTTTGGGGACAGGAAGCTTTCCAGCAAATCCATTCCACCTCAGTAGCCTAACCTGGGAGATAATCTTACGGAAGCTCGCGTTGCAATTTCCACCGACGTGTTTATAGTTACGCTTGCGAGCCAACAAAGCTGCTGTTGTTTTGGGGTTAGTTTGGGGATTTTTTTGTTTGCCTGTTTGTTTGGGGGGGTTGTGTGTTTTTGTTTGTTTGGTTTTGTTGGTTTGGTTTTCTTTTCAAACTTAAAACAAATATAAATGAATACACTCCCTGTCCAGCAGCTCTTGCATAGCCTGCAGTTGCTCCAGCCTCTTATTCCCTTTCCCTTCCCCTGTGGGGAGGGAGGGGGGGTTAACAGAGAGCAGCTGTTAGGTCTAAGGGGCCACCCTGACCCCAAACCCTGACACCATGCCACCAGCAGCTGTTGAAAAGACTCTCCCTCTGTTCATCTCCCAGTTCGCCGTGTTCTACAAGGGTGACGAGTGCTTGGGCAGCGGGAAGATCCTGAGGATGGGTCCGTCGGCGTACACTATCCAGCAGGGCAAAACCAGGGAGGAAGGGCCAAAGAAGGAAGAGATGGACCAGATAGAACCAGCAACGTAACGCACGGGTTTGTTTCTTGAAGGACTTCAGAGAATTTGCTGCCTGAGAATAATAAAACCAATAATAAACATATTTTTTTTGTTCATCTGCATCTTCTAAAGGTCAGCGACCGTCGAGTCCCAGCTCCTGAGCGTTGGCACTGAACGGGTTGGAAAGGAAAGCCAGTTGGGTAGAGTTTTACCTGACTGGCTGGTGACATTTATGTGAATGCCTGGCAGGGGATGTCCTAAAGTTGTTCTGTAATGGCACTTACATTACAAAAACTGTAATATAAAAATGATGTCAAATCATGAACCTCTCAGGGGTAAGTCAAGTGCTGTTTTTTTTTCCTCCCCTGAAGATCCCTGTTGCCCTAGGTGAGGTGTATACATTTTTTCCTCAGTAAATCTGTGTTTGTGCTTTGAACTCTGGAAGAGGAATGGATGATGCTCAAGTTCTTCACTTTGAATGAACGCCAAGCAACAGATAATTTATTTTTCATTTTATATAGCTTTCTAAGAAATGCTTTAGATTCTTAAGCTCTATTAAGTCGTGCTTTTAGATGTTTACAGAGTTCAGAATTACACATCTAGGGGCTTAAAAACCAGTCTTGATTGTTAATTAATTTATTTTTTTCCACCCATCTGACTCATTTTTTGTTAACTACTGAGGGCAGAGGCTGCTTGATTCATCTCCTGGAGAGAAGAATGCGTTGTTGTGCTTCTGAAAAGTGCAAGTTCACCTGCATTTTCTTCTTCTGTAGCTGATGGAGTATAGACCTGGTAATGACTGGATCTTGCCACCTATCAAAACGCAGTGGTATTAGCAAGAGCTGAAAAGCCCCATCCAAATGAGCTACATCTGTGAGGATTGGGTGCATACTGAGGGCACCCTAAGCTTAGAATACAACTTTATTACAGCGAGTGAACAAACAGGAATTCCTGTCTTTCAGCACAGCAGTAGAAGGTAACTGCCCCTCAAGTCCAGCTCTACAGGAGCAGCCTTTCCCAGATGGCTGTGGAATTTTGAGATTTGCATCCAATTTGGGCAGGAGGAAAACTGTACCATGAATGGAGCTTTTCAGCTGATCTGAAGGCTTGGGTTACGGGTACATCCTTTTCTGTGGACTTAGGATCTTCTAAGAATTCCACTTATTTCTTCTGGAAAGAAAGGCAAAAGGTGCTCTGTGGGGTTTTTCCCAAAGTAGAAGGGGGAGAAGACGCTCTTTGGATGTAGCTGCTGGTCTGGTGAAGTTAAACACAGTTCAGGGAGTCCTGTGGAAATAAACCAGACTTAAAAGCTTATGTATTTATCTGACATTAAAGTAGGTCTGTTTGAGGCAGGGGGGGAAAAGCAATCCTTCTTCACTGGTGCTAAAATCAGTTCAGTGTCAAATTCTGTCTTCAGAGAGCCTGTCCATGTGCAGGATGGCTGTGAAAACTCCTCCTGCTTCCTCTCAACTCCCCATTTGTCTTTGGTCTGTTGTGTTATGGGTGCTGCTCGTGACTCTTATGTAGTTTTCCTGATATTTTCCTTAATTTTCCTGCAACTTTGCAAAATGTGGAATTATGAAGGAGTTAATGCTCCACGTTGTCCTCATTTGAGTTTTCCCGTAAACGTCCCAATTAAAATCTTCCCAAATGCTTCGTGTTACACTAACGTGGTTTTTATCCCACCAGCCTTGGGTGACTGGGGAAGGGTTCTGGGGCACAGATTCTCTTTTGCTCTCTCCTACCAGGGGCAGGCAGCAGCATCAGAGTGAACAGGCAAGCTCAGGTCATTAATACACGGCTCCGTAGCTGGTGTCCCCGTAACAACTTTGGCTTTTTTGACAAGGGGGTGACCTCTGCAGCACCAGGTTTGCTGACACCTCCTGGGAAACACCTTTCTCAGAGGGGGAAGAGTCTTTGCACAGGAGAGTGCAGGGCTGACTGATGGGGCTTTAAACCAGACAGGAAGGAGAGGCATCTATCCAGCCTATCTAGAGACAGCTGTGGGTGTTGTAGCCCAGCACTTCTGGGGCAGAGTGCTGATGTTTTTAAGAACCAGAAGGTCTTCTACCCCCCAAGGATGAAATCTAAACACTCAACCCCCTCTGAAATGCTGATAGACCAATGCACACAGCGTGGGGAATAAGCAGGAGGAGCTGGTGATTGGTCACAGGGCTGAGAACTCGGTGCGATTGCTGAGCCAGGGTGGGATGGCTCCCGTGACTGGAATGTGGTCATGGATGGGTAGGTGCTTTTTAGGAAAGACAGGCCAGCGAGGTGAGGTGCTGGAGTTGCTCTTTATGTGTGAGAGCAACTGGAATGTAGAGTCCTACACTGGGGGAGGAACAACACCATGCACCAGTACAAATCAGGGGTTGAGCTACCAGAAGGCAGCTCCATGGAAAGGGATCTTGGTATCCTGGTGGACAATAAGCTCTCCATGGGACAGCAATGGGCCCTGGGGCCAGGAAAGCCAATGAGCTCCTGGGGGCATAAAGAAGAGAGTGGCCAGCAGGGCAGGGGAGGTTCTGCTCCCCCTCTACTCTGCACTG
>JANHFX010017495.1:0-11043 GCA_027560015.1 Chloroceryle amazona | reverse complement strand
CCAGAGCAGAGCTGCTCCAGCCCTCTGATCATTTTTGTGACCCTCCTCTGGCTCTGCTCCAACAGGTCCACGTCCTGGAGCTGGGGGCTCCAGAGCTGGAGATACTCCCCATCCCTCGCTGCCCAGGTCCCAGTGGCCTGTGACACCTCCCAGCAGAGGACAGCAGGCAAGGTCAAATGAAAGAAGCAAAGAGGAAAGATGGACCGTGGGGCGAGTGGGTGCTGGGCTATTTGGGGCACAACGGACTCCCATCAAAGCACAACACAAAGAAGTTACAGGGATCTCTTTAAACACAACGCTCACAGAGCCACCTGCAAGGCCCCAGCACCATCAGGGGACTTCTCAAAACGCTGCCCGTCCATTTTAGCTCCAGCAGGTTTCCTGCCAGGGAAAAGGCTGCCCAATGAAGACACCTCAGCTGAAGGTTTCTCCTGCAGAACAGCTGCCTCCAGCCCACCCCACGGCCCAGCTCCAAGCCGCCTCTGTGGACTGTGTGGCACAGCTGAGAGCAGTTCATGCTCCTGTCACGTGCTACCTTCTTCCAGTTCATGATGGACAGGTTCCTCCTGCCCTCGCTGTTCCTAGAACAAGATGAGGCATCAAGCAGGTATCTCTAAAACTTCTTGCAGCTCAGTATCCACCAGTTTGACATGCAGAGCAACCAGGACAAGCTCAAGAAGTGGACCTGTGTGACATCTCACAAGCTTCCACAAGGCCACGTGCAAGGTACTGCAGCTGGGTCAGGGTAACCCCCAGTTATCAGTAGAGGCTGGGGGATGAAAGGGCATTGCAAGGAACAGTCAAGAAGCTGGAGACAGCTATTCCAACACTCAGACCAATGTTTCCAGAAGCGCTTATGTCTGGACACAGCAAAAATGGGACCAAAACAATGTCCAACACCATGATATTGTTATGTGCTTATAAAAATTAAACTCAAATGTTTTCTACATTTTAATGGGATTGACCACGTTTCTGTTATTGTACAGAAGTCTCCTACAGCAGCAGGGAGAATCACAGAGTGGTCTGGGTTGGAAAGAACTTTAAAGATCATCTCATTCCAACCCCCCTGCCCTGGGCAGGCACACCTCCCATCAGACCAGGTTGCTCAAAGCCCCATCCAGCCTGGCCTTGAACACTTCCAGAGATGGGGCATCCACAGCTTCCCTGGCCAACCCCTGTCAGTGTCTCACCACCCTCACGGTGAAGAATTTACTAAAAATGGCAAAATACTGAATATCTTCCTTCCCCACCCCTAACATCAAAACCACAGCACAAACCAACCTCACCAATTAACCCCCACACTGGTTCCACAGCCCACACACAGCGTTCTCCCTACAGCCCAGCAATTAAGAGGCCTTT
This sequence comes from Chloroceryle amazona, assembly GCA_027560015.1. NCBI lineage: Eukaryota > Metazoa > Chordata > Aves > Coraciiformes > Cerylidae > Chloroceryle > Chloroceryle amazona. The sequence continues at coordinate 9,684 of JANHFX010017495.1, read as the reverse complement.
CCATTATGAAAGCAAGCTATCAATGGCCAAAGAGAAACCAGAGCAGAACTCCATCCGTGGGATGCAAGGACACTGACAAAGGCCCCGCAGGTCCTGCTTCACCGCCGGGCAGCTGTGAAGAACACTGCAGAAGAACTGCCAGTTGCTCCCGACACCTAAAAGCACCTCCAGCTTAAACACCCGAGCTGTCTTATCTCTCTTCTTTTAAGGCTTCTCATCTCGAGCACAGAACGAGCTTGAAACCAAAGCCAACTAGCCAGGAGGACTAAACTAACCACCACTGCCACCGGCAGGGCAGCAGCTGTCAGGGAGCAGCCCTCTTCTCTCCATCCATCACGCAGAGGGGTAATGAGATCTCTACCAAGGTGCTGCCCTGGAACAGCACAAAGCAGCAGCTCCCAGGGGTATCTGCCTCTAACTGGTGAATGGTATTTAAGCAGGAAATATCAGTCTGCAATAAAAAAACTTATCACAAGCAGATGACAGTGCCCGCAGGAGCTGTCGTGGTGCTACCCTCCCTTTTTTACACGTTTTGCCACCGAAGTTCAGCAGAGCTGCTGGAAGGTTCTGTCCACAGCTCAAGCTTTGGAGCAACAAAAGAAACCTGAGTGGCTTTGGTCTTCATCTAGACCAGAGAAGCTGCAAGGCTGATCCACCCCTTACCGCCCTTTATCTGCAGATTAACACGTGCCCATTAGAAAAGGGATTCCCTTCCAACTTGATTACAACTGCACTGATTTGCCTGCAGTCCTCTACCTGCATGAACCCACAGCAGTTGAGGCTGCCCAGGCAGACTGTGCTTAGGTGCAGATGTTCCTAAACCAAGCTACAAACCTGCGCTTAATGGTTTTCTGAGCCGACCCAGCATCGTGCAGAGGTGTCGACTCTGCTGGGTCAGGGAGAGAGACCCCCCTGCTCATGCCTGTTCCCTCTAAATCAAGCAGCTGCAGGGGAAGGGAGTGTCACACATCAGTCAAACCAAATCGGGGTGGCTCAAACCAGTGAGTCTCCTGACAGAAACAGGCCTGCTGGGGACCTGGGACTGGGACAATTATTTCTGCAGGCTGTGGTTGGCAGTGTGAGCACAACCCGTTAAATACACAATTAAAAGTGCTGCACAATACCCGCTCACTTTCCAGCTCCCTCTGCAGAAAACGCTCTCTAGAAGTCCACAGCCTCATCACTCCTGAAGGAGATTTCCCAGAGGGAATACTTAACTGTGGCCAAGGTGGACTTCACACTTGGTCTGCCCACGTACAACTGGGTACCCCTCTGGAGAGGGTGCTCGATGGGTTCACCACCTGGGCTTGGACAAGCTGACAGCAGCACTTGCAGTCAGATGGAGGGAGAGCTCTTTCACTGTGCCCTGTACTGCTAGAATCATAGAATTGGTTTGGTTGCAAAAGGCCTTCAAGATCATCAAGTACAACTAACGCAGCACTGCCAGGGCACCACTGACCCCTGGCCCTCAGCACCACAGCTCCACTGCTTGGAAACCCCTCCAGGGATCACAGGGACTCCACCCCTGCCCTGGGCAACCCTGGAGGGGAAGGAATTGTCCCTCAGCTCCAACATAAACCTCCTCTGGTACAACTTGAGGCTGGTTCCTCTTGTCCTGTCACTTGTTCCTTGGGACCAGAGCCCGAAACCCACCGACTCCAGCCTCCTGTCAGGGAGCTGTCAAGAGCCAGAAGGTCTCCCCTCAGCCTCCTTCTCTCCAGGCTCAACAATCTGTTCCTTCAGCTGCTCCTCACAAGACTTGTGCTCTAGATCCCTTATCTATCCACATATCTTCTCGCTCAAGAAGACAATTAGGACCTGCCCTTTGGTTTGGGTTTTCTGCATATTAGGGGGTCTGAGCCTGCTGAGCAACCCCAAACACTTGCAAATCACCTGCCTGGCCCCAAGAGATGACTGCAAGAACACAACAGGAACCAGGAGCTCTTGCAGAACAACTCCCAGACCACATCAGCACATCACAGCAGTTCTGCTGCCACTGCCACTGCCAGTCAGTTTACAGCAGGGCCTGTGTGCACACACAAAGCAAGCAAGCAGCTCACCGGGCCTGGGGTCAGATATTTAGTGGCAGTACCATTTGATGACTATTGGTAGAAAAACCAGCATAAGCAAAGTGTCTCCTGCTCCAAGCTCCTCCTTCCTGCTCAGGCTTTGTCTCCTCTGCTTAAATTAGTCCCTTACCATTTGGGCTCACACTGTGCATCAGGCTGAGATACTCATTTCATGGCTTTTTTGCACTATTTCTTCTGATAGTTCAATTCCCCTGACCCAGTCCTCTGCACAGCATAAAAAAACCACCACCAGAGACACCAGAGACAAACTACAGCCTCCTGGTCACCTGGGAACAAACGGAAACATGCCTTGGGGTTCCCAATTCAGCCATCTGCTTCTCCTATCTCAAGAGAACTAGGATATCACTACCTTTATCATCCCTTATCACTTCCAGACACCTCTGAGTGATGTTAAGCTCAGAAACTGGAGTTTCAGAGCAGGAGGGGCCTTCTCCAAGCAGAGGACACGCACACACGGACACATAGACGCAGACACCCTAGAAACTTTTAGGTTCTTAATATAGGGTTGTTAATGGATTAGAAAGGAAAGAAAACCTATTCCCAAAGGGGCAATGCTTGTGCCACTGCACTGTTCAGAAGGGGAGCACAAATGATGCTGTCACCATCTGAGGTCTCTGTTCAAAAACCACCTTAACACGCGACAACATCCATTAGAATTGTCACCTGTTTCAGATTCAGCTTCGATCCCAATTCAGGAAGCAACTCCTAGACAGAGAAAAAGCTCGTTAAATTTGTGCGAAAATGATTTTCTTCCTTCCAAACACCAATCCAGACGTGCAGGAAAAGGCTACCAAGGTCCCCTGATAGATACTGGGTTACAGAAAATAATTTTTCAGCCCAACTGGGTTTTTGTGGAAGCTGGGGGGGAGGGGGAGGAGAGTGATTACATGTAGCAGGTGACAAACACCTTCCCCCCCTCCTTCTGCCAGGCAGCACAAACAGTCCACCGAGAAATCAACAATGCTCTAAATGTTATCAGCAAAGAAAACTGCTGGTTCCTGTAACAACAGGTAGTTTGGGATTTCCACAACTTCTTTCCTGGAGTACAGCACCTGCCGTCGTGGTGGTTTTGGAGGGGAGAAGGGGTGACTGTGGAGGCTGGTGCACGAGAAGTTACTGCCTGGCTGTGCCGATCACCAGCCTCTTACAGGCAGCTCAACAAAGAAATAATCAGGACAGAAAAATGACAACTAGCAAGGACTCTGCTACTCAGAAGAAAATAGCACATCAATCTGAAAGACAATGGGGGGAAATTAGGTAGTAATTATCAGGAAGGCTGAACAAAGCAGATGTTTTATTGTCTTGCAGAAATGAGATCAAATCTTGGGTTCACATTCAGATGCAGACGCTTGAGCGGAGAACATGGGAACGGCCTCTTCTTACCTCCCTTCTCACAGATTTTGTTTCTCTCCCTATTTTAAGCCCAAGTGGAAATGGCCAGACGCACAGAGGGCCAGCGATGCCCTTTCTAAAGTGGCCGCTGTTGCCGCGTGAGCAAATTAACGACCAGCAGCATCACCAGGGCACCGCGCGGCGAGCGGTGGCAAACGCCACGTGCCACTTTCTACAGACCTTGGAGCGAGGGGTCACGTAAAAACATTCTTCTGAGGTATGAGGAAAGCACTCCCCAAACCCATCTCTGAGAAGGGAATTCCCTCCTTCAATTGCTCAGCCCCCAGGGATCTCTCTGTGGCAAATTCCGCAAGGGTCTGGGGGTTGCCCGGCCTCACCGCAGTGCACCCCAGGCCGCTGGAGAGAAGCTGAGAGGCCATTTCAGCTGAAAGCCTCCTTTGGGTAAAGCCTGACAGGAGGTTCTCGTCAGCCTCTGGGCTTCCCCGCCGCCGGCCAGAAGGCACAGCAGGGCTGCGAGAGCGGGAAAAGTCGGGTGCAATCAGGGGGAGACAGAGGGGTGATGAGTGGTTTGGGAGAAGGGCTGGGAAATGGTGGCAGGTGCGGTTTCTGCCCTACTGGTGAGGCTGGGTGCCTGTGCGGATTGTAATCTATCTCCATGTGCTCTTTGGACTCCCACCTGCATCCGGAGGCACAGGTGCTGCCGCAACCAAGGGCACCTTTCCCCATCTGTGGCTGGCCAGGTGCCGCCCGATCCTTTTTGCTCAATCCCTCCCTGCTCCAGACCACAGCGGTTGACAGCTTTGAGACCTCCACATCACAGCACTGCTGCTGTGCTGCAACACGTGGGGGACATCTGAGGATCACTCTGTATTTGCTGGCAGCCAGCAGCAATCCCTGGCACCCCCCTTTACAATTCTGCAGCAGCTTCCTCTTTATTTCTGGGTGTTACTCCCATTGCCAAACAGGGCTCAAAATGCTCTCCTTGACCTAGGACCCAAAGGCCAGTCTCCCTCCATCATTAGGCAGAGCACAACAAGAGGATCCAGCTCACTGAAGCTAAATATAAAGCACCACCAGGGTGGTGCCCAAGTGCTCGTAGTGGAGATCTGCCCGTTCCAGTATCTGTTCCCTACCTTTGGCAAAAGAACCAAGAAAATAACCAGAAGAGCCCAGCTTGGCCAATGACAAAGAACAGCCCATTTCCATTCACCCCCTATAACAGAAATGCACGAGATGACTTCACATCTCCTTTCACCTCTTAAAAGAAAACAAAAGAACACCCAAGGCAGAGCTCTGCTTTACTTCGGGATGGTAAATCCACCCCTAAGGCTTCTGGAGGGAAGATTTCTGCACAAGCTGCATTACTGCAGGCAACACAGAGAGAAAACATCATTTTGGTTTCCTACTATCCTGACACAGCAATGCAATCGACTTCCCTGACTTATCAGCTTCTTGACAACTTCCAAGCTTAGGAGAAGCCTCGAGTTAACATGTTATGCTTAATTTCCTTTGGGTCGAACTCAGAAGAAATCTAATTTGTTTCACAAGCAGCTCTGGATTTCAGCAGACGGCCGATGAGCAATACAGCCAGGAGAGAAAGGCCATTTAGTGTCTGGTATAGATCTGCTGGAGAAGGTAACTGATCAATTAAATGTTTAGAAACACACTGGGGAAGAGAGCTGATGGTGGCCACGTGACTCTTATTTTACTACCTCTGGCTCTCTGTAGGAAGAGGAAAAAATAAAAATTAAAAGAAAAATTTTTTTTTTTTTCCTAAAAAACCCAATTCCCTCAGTGGGACACCGCTGAATTAGGCGTGCTCCTGGTCAGCAAGGTATCCCTCGTACGCACTCAAAGAAAGGCAAGAGCAATCCCAGCAGCACTGACTGCTGGGCATATACATTACCAGGCTTGGGGTGGGTTTAGGCATTGTCTTCCGTGCTCTGTGGACCTTGACTTCAGTGTTAGCAGCGGTGGCTTTTTTAGCATCCATGTCCTTACTGCCCTCCCCGAGCTTGGCTGGCATCGTGGCTTGCATCTGAGAAAAGGAGCCCACAGTTCTCCCTTTGCTTGCTCCTCCTGGAAGGGTTTTTGCAGCATGGCCGGTGAGAGAAGCAAAGGTGCTGGTAGTCCTTAGAGGTTGCTCCTGTGCCATCTGCTTGGTTAGAATATATCCATTGCTCCCTGTTACAGAAGTCTGTGTGAAGTCATTAGCTTTCATATGGTTTTGCTTCCCAGTCTCACCATCTCGTTCCGAAATGCCATTTTCTGCTATCCTATTTAATTTAGTACTAGAGTCCTGCTGGCTCACTTTCGTATTGTCCTGAGTGTTTTTAGCTGGGGTTGGGTGGCTACCAGCTTCGCTGTGCTCACAGGAACCGTTGGTTTCACCGTCTACTGCCATTTTTGGTTCCCCCACTTGCTTTTCTGTAGCACTTTCATCTGCAGCCATGGCATTAAACCCTGGAGAAAGAGGGAGGATAAGGAGGAAGAGAGGAGAAAGAAAAGGTCACAAGCAGTATCAAAACTCCAAAGAGAAGGTGAAGCTACTTACAGCAGCTACCAAAGAACAAACCTCTCCTCCAGAAAACCGCTTCCTATATCTAGATATAAATCTATCCACCCATCCTTCTATCTATCCATCCATCTACCTATTCATCTGCCCATCCATCCTTCCTTCTGCCCACCCATCCTTCCTTCTGCCCATCCTTCCATCCATCCATCCACCCACCCACCTACCTGTCCTTCTATCTACCTACCTCTATTCAGGTTGCTCAGTCATCTATCTATCTATCTATCTATCTATCTATCTATCTATATCTCTCTCTCTCTCTCCACTGAGGTTGCTCCCTCACCTACCTGCCCAGCTTGCCTGGATCCTCAGATGGTGACAGTTGGGGTGGGAGGCTCAGATGGAAGCAGTGCACTCATTCTCACTTGCTTCAGCTGCAGATGTGGCCATTTATTCCCGGATTTTTCAAGGTAAACATTACCTTTAGCTTTTCCAATGACTACATTTATTGGACCATATGTCCACACCTCGCACGTCAAACAGAACGCTGCCCACTCTCGCGTTCGGATCTCTGGCAAAGCCCTTCACCACGCCAGGCTGACAGCAGAGGAGCTTGTTGGTAGGGCTGTAGGGGTGAGCTTTGGTGGCACAGACACAGCCCAGCAGCCAAACGTCTGCATCAAGTCTCTGCCACCACGTGGAATGTCACAAGGAACAAGCCCCTGGTGATCGCCGCTCTCCTGGCAATGCTGTCAGTCGAGACCAGCTCCTCTGCCAGGATGAAGCAGCACAGGAGCGGGATTCATGGTGTCATTTAGAGGCAACAGCCAGAACAAACACCACGCTGAAGCATGTTCAATGCAATTCTAGACTAAAATAATTACATGATTCAAACGCAGCAAGATTTTCACAGACTGCTGAAAGCTCATTCACAGACAAAACAGGAGTGTCGCTGTAAAAAGTACTTTTTTCCCTCCCTCCTTCCAAACGATTTGTCCCATCAGAGATTTCAGACCTGAGCTGAAAAAATCCAAGTATGAACGCCATGTACTTGCAGCGAGGTTTCCGACATGACAAACTAGCAGCTCCCCAGGCAGCCAGGAGTGATAACAATTCACTGGCACGATCAGTAAAGCGATTAAATCAACCTGCTGTTAGGGATTCCTTGTATTGTTTTCCTTCCAGAGGCCAGACAGTTATGAAAAGCATCACCAGAAGTACCAGCGAAAGCCTCGTCCAAGTGGGCTGTCAGAGCAGGTAGGACTGATTTACAACCAGCTCAAATCAAAGCAATTTCCATGGACAGTATTCAGAAGGGCCCAGAGTCAAACTGGAGGACAACTCTGCAAGCCAGAGCAGCACCCTGGGTGTCAGCATCTCATTTCATGCTGCTCTTGAAGCCCATACACTCAAGGAAAACAGTATTCTGACTATCTCTGCTAACCTGGCAAAAACCTGATGCAAGGCATGAAGATGAACCAAGATCCTGGATCCCAGGAGGTCGAGACCAACGTACCCGGGGCTGACTGTTTAAAACCAAGCTCTGCAGGGCTTTGCTGCACAGCTCAGCACAACAGGTCTTCCTAAAAAGCACCAAATCCCTCTTCCAGTTAGTGGCAATTGGAGAAAAAATAAAATAAAATAAAAAATAAAACTATTCGATGGCCTCCCCTTCTTTCCACCCCTTTTTTAATGCATTCATTCAGCCCATCTCCATACCATTGGGCTGACCTAAGAGATTTTGATGCAGATTTCTGCACAAACAGCACTGGCAGATCCGAGCTCGCAAAGCAATGCACTCTAGTACCTGGAACAGCCAGATTGCTCCCCAAAATTCCTGGGTTTTGGAGCTCATCTGAGATTTAAGGACAAATATTTACAGCATCAAACTGAGAGCCCTCTTAGAACTGGTCAATGCACTTAAACCATCCAACCCCACCTCTGCCTTGAAACATGGTCAATGCTGAACTCAAGCCAGGTTGGTGAGGGCTCTGCCCAGGTGGGTCTCCAAGATGTACTGCAGTGTTCCAACTTGCTCCAGCCTTGTCCTACCCATAAATTACAAGGGGGACAGTCCTAGTCCTGCTCCTTGTTTCCAGCTGAGTACCACATATTAAGGGAGTGGAGCATCTCCCTATGAGGAGAGGCTGAGAGAGCTGGGTCTCTTTAGCCTGGAGAAGAGGAGACTGAGGGGGGACCTCATTAATGTCGATAAAGATGTCAAGGGTGTGCATCAGGAGGATGGAGCCAGGCTCTGCTCAGTCTCAAGACAAGAGGCAATGGGAATAAGTTGGAACACAAGAGGTTCAGGGTAAACAGAAGGAAAAACTTCTTCACAGTGAGGATGACAGAGCTGGAACAGGCTGCTCAGGGGGGTTGTGGAGTCTCCTTCTCCAGAGATGTTCAAAACCCGCCTGGACACGTTCCTGTGTGACTTGATCTAGGTGACCCTGCTCTGGCAGGGGGGTTGGACTCGATGATCTTTCTAGGTCCCTTCCAACCCCCACCATTCTGTGATTCTGTGGTATGTTGGGCACAAGGCATCTTACTGCAAAGTGTCTTTAAACCACAATGACAAGTGGTAACTCTTCCCTGGGGTTCACCTCCGGCCATTTTTCCTGATAAGACACCTGAGCTGAGTGATCCACCCCCCCAAGCTCAAGCAATCAGCCTGGGACTGCCTCTCACATGGACTCCTCTGGCTCAGAGCCTCCAAAAACTCCAGAAGGAGCTCACCAGTGCTTGCTGGAGCACACGCAGGGGGGCAGAGGCAGAAACCCCACCTCCAGCAGGCAGTAACTGAGCGGCTCTCCAAGCAGGATTCAAAGTCATCACCTCCATCTGCACCACCCAGACCACCTTCTGTGTACTGAAAGCTGTGATACGAAGCACGCGGGTTTGTTCTGGATACAATGACTCTGGAAGAAGATGTGAGTTTTTTTCACTGTTCAAACTATTCAAAAAGTCCTGGGCAGAGGCAGCCGACAGCGCTGCCCTTATTCTTTCAATCCTTGTTTCTCTTCCTGCATTTGGTGTCTTTAAAACACTGCTGTGGTCATTGAAACAATTACTTCAGCAAAGTCAGTGCCAGAAGCAAACAAAAAATGAGCTCCCTAACCACAGATGGAGGTTTCTAGCACTCAGCACCAGGCACCTGGCCGAACAAAGCCTCCAATATTTGTTGATTTAAATACGGCGCAGTCCCACCAGAGCAATCGAATCACTTCAGCAGCTGACTGCTAGATAAACCCCATGAGCAGGGGGCAGGAATTGCTCTACCTGCCATGAAGGCAACCAAACCAGGGTAAACTGGAGCGCTGCCCTAGGGGAAAGAACAACTGCATCACTTCAGGCAGTGGCATGGACTTCATGAAAAATCCATGAGGCTAAAATGAAAATCCCACGTACAGTTGCCCACACGCATATATTGTGATTAAGTGTGGGAAATGCAATCTGACTGACTGCAGAAGTGCCACCAAATCCCTGTGAACAGGCAGCAGACTGTAGCAGTAGAGATTTGACAAAGCAAAGCTAGGACATTTCCCTCTCCCTGAACTTGCACAGAACTGGAGAACTTGAGGGCAGGTGCCAGGGGTGTGGTTTGACCAGGATTCTGCACCCGCCCTACCCTGCTGCACACCAGAGCACACACTGGAGGGCAAAGGAGGGTCCTACAGCTCCCCTCTCAGGCTTCTCTTCTCCAGCTGAACAGCCCCAGGGCTCTCAGCC
>JANHFX010017492.1:51407-73434 GCA_027560015.1 Chloroceryle amazona | reverse complement strand
AGGAGTTTGAGGTGATAAATATTTTTTCTAAATCACAGACTCTCCTGGTACACAACAGTCTAAGTTGTTCTCAGAACTGCTGTGCTGTCTGTGGTATGTCTTCCTGAGCTCAGGAAGGTTTTCAGTACCTTAATTTAGAGCACACATCAGAGGGCTTGGATGTTCTCCACACCATGAATTTGTTTTATTTAACTTCACCTCAGGTAAACCCTTGACCTGAAAATATTTGGAGTATGTATAATAAGGTACCTTTTCATACTCTTTATGTTGAAGTAGTCCTGTTTTCTTTAGCTAGACTGTAACATTTCCTGAGGACAAGTGTGTCCATTGGATATAGAATGTGACATCCATTCCCTTTATCATGGGGGGGGGGCTTTTCAAAATGTGTTTTGGTATATCAACAGTTGAGTGTATTTGAAATACTGTAAGAGGTATTTCAAAATGCTTAACACACAGATTGCCAATCCAAAAGAAGATAATATTGTCTCTTTTTTTTTTTTTTTTTCTTTTCTCAGTTGAGCAGCTTAGTCCCTGAACTTTTTGAAAACTCCCAGAAAAATGTGGCAGAAAGGATTAGTTTTAGATTGGCTTTAACTTGTTCATTTGTCATGTAACTTTGAAGAGAGAAAGATCTATGCATTCATTGTAGGGTTTTGTAGGTTTTTTCTTCACTCTTAAATAAACTGAAACTGGCATGTAAAAATGGAGTTAATCTATCCTGTGTGAAATAAAAGTTAAGCTGACATAGTGCACTGCTGCAGTGTTGTAAGTCAAAACCAGGATGTTTTGGAGTGGCTTTTAAAAATCAACCCTTTTCTAGAGACTTACCCCTAAACCCCACAGCTCCGAATTAATCTGGTTTAGGGTTTTATGGAAAGCAGAATCAACCAGACAGCATTTGGCTACCTCTCACTTCTTTCTGTTTATTCCAGTAGTTTGACTGCTGTCCACTGTTTGTACACTTTCAAGCAGAGCTGGAAAACATACCATTTATTGGAATAAATAACGGCATAAAGTTTTATAATTCATTGGTTTGTCCTTAGACTGAATGGAGGAAATAGGGCTGTAGTGGTTCTGCCCAATCTATTTTACTGTATGTGTTTTTTATGACATTATTTAGTCTTTTCTTAGTCCTGGAGAGTAGACATCTCTAGGTTGTACTAGAGTCTGGTGTTCAGGAGTAGCACTGTTCCAATAGAACAATTTCTGTAAATGGTACTTGGCCAGGTTACACCTAAACTATGTTTTGGACTGCTGCCATGCTCATGAAGGCCATGTGTTACAGGGGAATAATAGAAATTAAGTTTTCAACTGCAGGCCCTGGAATTGCTGATTCAGTGATGGCTTATTGGGATATTCCCTGCACACATGCTTTCTAGTGTCAGTGCTTCCTGCTTGTGGCATTCACCATCTCCTGCTCCATGAAGTGGTGCCTTGTGCAAGAGTATGTGGACCACTGGCTTTCAAAATACCACCTTCTGTGTTCTTCCTTTATAAGATGGAACTGCTCTGTCATCTTCAACTCTCAAGACTTTTAATTTAGGCTTCCCTCCATGTTGATGTTTTAAGTGTTTCAGTTCACATGTGAGCAGCGGAGGTTGGATTTCTGTTTAAACAAAACCATCAAAACAAAAAAAAAGTCAGGGGCTGACCTAAAGTAAGAACATTATGGAAAAATAGGCGCAGAGTCACTTTTCGAGTAATGTTTTAACCACCTCTGCTAATTAAAACACTGAATTTTCAGGCAAAGTTGAAGGATTTCTAAATATCTTAAGTTTCCATAAATATGAAAAAAAAAATCAAAAGGAAACTGATACTTGGTATAGTTCAGCTCCCCTATCCTATCCATGAAAACAGGGTGCTCCTGTGTTTAAGGCCCTGATCCACAAGTGAATCCCACATGGATCTCGGCTGCAGTTGGTAGCCTGTCTATGTACTAATGTAATGCAAGATAGAGAAGTTTGATTGATTATTTTTATATTTATTTATTTTTTAATTCTTGGAGTTTTCCAAATTGTCTCCAACATATCTCCAACATTAATGGGTGCCTGAATTTTCCACTGGCATTTCTTGCATTTTTTTCATGCAAAAAATTCTGACAAAATGCCCTACTAATAATGCTGATCAAAGGTGGTTAGTAAAGAAATATATATGAAAAAATAATTGGAAGAGCTTTCACTGCCTGTAGCTTTCTTCTTGACAATGGAAATAGCTGGACTTTAGTGGGAATTTTGTTGTACTTTTGGTTTGTTCCGGGGGAAATCAGCCATAGGAAACTGAAATGAAGGGTGAACAAATTTTGGTTAAAAGATTTTTGCTAGGGAAGAGACTAAAATCTGTTCTTAACTGCGGTTTTGCTTTGTAGTGGGGGTCATGAGTAAAACTGTAAGTACCAGAAGACACATAAACTGTCCCTGCATCTCCACTGGCTATGTGGCCCTTGTGTTTGCATGTAAGACAGCAGTTTCAAGAGGGCTTAGTTGGCACTGCTACCAAAAATTTTACTAGTTGAGTCTTTTGTCTTATAACCTGGTTGATTTATTTGGCTGTGCTTTGTGACTGATGGTTTCTCAGCACCTGTGTTTCTGTGATATTTTATAAACACTTTCCCAGGAAAAATGAAACTTAAACAAATGCTTTCAAAACTCCATAATCTCTCTTCTCAAGAGTCTGCTTTTAATGTAAAAGTATCTGTATTGCATTTTGGTGTTTGTTGGCCTCGCTCAACCCATTTTGCCTTACAGAAGGTGTTGTCCATGTTAGAGAGGAAAAGAAAGTTCTGTTTCAAAGAACTGTGATACTTACCCTGCACTGTTAAAATTTTAAATCTTGTGGTGAAAACTCCCACATACTGATTGTCATTACATCTCTGGACCTGAGCAAAAGTTATGCACATTTTCTCTGTGATGTCTGTGGTATGACAGAGAAGCTACACTACATGGAGCTTGCACAGAGCAAATTGCTCAGATTTTATCAGTCTCCTTTGGCTTCTGGCTGCTCATCAATGCAAATATATCTTGCATAGAGGAATCATTGCTTGTGTATAATTTTTATTTTTTGTCAGTTGGAGTTAATGCATTGCTCTGAGGTAACAAATGTAAGGAAATTTACCAGAGTCCAATTCAGAAGCTAAGATATAGCATTAGGGATGATTTTTTTTCTCTTCTAAAGTTGTTGAACATTTTTTTTTTTCTTCTGTGTATGTGTGAATAATTATGTGGGATTAACACAGTGAGAATAAATGTAGTGACTACTTCTGCCTTCTTTAGTTTCACATGCTCAAGAGCCACTTTTAGTTGTTCTGCTCCCAGTGATGTGCTACATTTGCTCATTTTTGGTTGAGATGAAGTTCCTCCTTGAAGTGGCTGCTAGCGCTTCCAAAGCAAGAGAGTGAAGACTTAAGAATTGCTTGATCATAGGAAGACCTCTGCTACTGATGACAGGACTTGGGCACAGCACTTAGCTTTGAGCTGTGCTTACTTCCTTCTGTGGAGTGGGGCAGCATTTTATTTTTAAGAGGCATTATGAATACTTAACATTTGTAAGGCTGTTCTGAATAGCTTTTGGGAAAAAATAAACTGATCGTTCTTGATCAAGCACTTGATTTCTGTGGATGAAGTATTCTGGTTGTGTTAATCATTACCTCTGCCTTTGGGATGCAAACTCTGCGAAAAACTTCAAGGTGCTTTTTTTCCCCTCGTACACCTGGTTGCTAGGCTAGCAAAATGGCCTCCACCAGATGTTTCCAAGTGACTCACAGCAACTTCTTTACCTTGTACATGGAGGTACAAGCTGAGTCTCTAGGTTGCTGTGCACTTCAGTGTCTTCATTTTGTTTCTCAGAAGAGTTTGTGCTGGTTGACTGGGTCTCACACTTGCAGAAGTTGTTGGGGTTTTTTTCCCTTTGCTTTGACACTGAGGTTAGCTGCTGTTCAGACTAATTTATTTCATATTTTCCTTTTTTTGATTTTCCAGGATGGCCCTCAGAGGAAAAAACGGAAGTCAGAAGTTGCAGAAGTGGACAAACAGTTAGATATCCTGGCTATTGGAACAGCAGTTGGTAGCATTTTGTTGTACAGCACAGTAAAAGGAGAATTACAGAGCAAGCTAGTAAGTAATACACTCTTCATCACATGCTACCAAATACTGATGTTTTCAGTCAGGTTATGCTGTTCTTTGCTCAAAAACTAACCTAATTATCCAGGTTGTTTTTTTTTTCTTAATAGCTGCATATACAGAGATGTGTAATTCAGGTACTTGGGAATCTTCAAACGGTGGTCTTTCTATTGTTGGCATGATGTGCACATTGAGAAACCTTGGTTTCAAAGTTAATGCAATATCTTAACATTGTGCATGGAATTGTTATTTTTAATGCAAAGTAGCAGTAATGATGAAATGCCCAACTGGAGAGCTAAGGCCTCAGTGGGAGTGTCGTACCTTCATTTCCTGTGCAGTGCTGTGGGAGAGGAGAGCAGGACTGAAGAAGTGTTGGGAAAGTGTCATGTTGATGGACTTTTCTGCAAACTTACCTTCCTTGCAGAAGCTTTTGAGCTCTCTCAGCACATGATTTTTCTTGAATGATGTACACTGATTTTTGTTTTATTTTTCTCATTCAGAACTTCCCTGTGATTGCTAAATACCTTGGTTTTTGTTGTGGGATATGTCACAAGCAAAATCTGTATGAATGACTGTGCAGTACTTTGAGATATTTGGGCATCCTTTTGCTTCAAAACTGTTAGATGTATATAGGGTGATAAATGTATATGAATGTGGAGAAAATAACAATTTCTTAATTTTATGATATGAAATTAAGCTAGTGACACTAGCTAATAAATAACAGTTTGTGTTTTGTGTAAAAGTGTTATTTATGCCTGAAAATTGTGAACAAAGTAAAAGAGTCTCGGGTTAAAATTTACAGTTTCAGTCAGTTTGAAAACACTGGCTGCTCTTTTGTAGGAGCAGGATTGTAGATGTTATTTGGTGAGTTTTTTACAGATAAATTGAATGAAAATATTATTCCTTCTAGAATAAGAGCTGTAACTTTTAGCTGTCATTAATGAAAAAAAAGTCTTGAAGTGATGTACTTTGTCTTGCTCAAAAGCTAATTTGCAGCGACACTTTTGGGAATAGTTGGAGCTGGCTAGTGCCAGTTCAAATAGTGAAATTTTATAAACTCCAGGAAACATGATTATAAATGAGTAAAAGGGCATATTTAAGCTGCAGAGATTTTTGGTTGTGGAGAGAGTTGAATGATACTCCTTTGTAGGGTCTTCTGGTCTGATGATAGCTCACTTTTGAATGCTGAGTACCAAGGGAAGGCTACTCATCTCTGAATGTACTTAAGCAAGCCGGCACTTAGATAACTGTCAGCAAGACATCTGTGCTAACCTTTCCTCTGAGCAGATTTCATGCTGTTAGACAGCCTTCTTTGGCTGTGCGTATAAAAGTAGTGGGAAGGACAATTAATTTTTTTAACTCTCAAGTGCTAGAACAAGAATTAATTCAAATATTTATTTACACATATCAGAATAGGAAGTATCTTTAACTTGCGTAACTGTATATGTTTATTGGTCTTTAAAACCACACTCTTTTCACATTGCCCATGATTTGAATTTAGTTCTCAAAAGACCAGCCTGTTTGTGTTGTTGGTGAGGAAGACTTGGTATTCAAGACTTTTCATTTATTAATGAATTGACCCTCTTTTACCTTTTGTAGGATGGGGGTCATGACAATAGAATAAACTGTGTGAGATGGCATCAGGATAACTGCTGCTTGTATAGCTGTTCAGAGGACAAACACATTGTGGAATGGAACACACAGACCTGCAAAGTAAAGTGGTAAGCAATGCTGGTTTTCTGTCAAATTTGTTCACACTTGCTTTAGTGTATTTCCTCCCTCACAGGTTTTAGTGAGGCTCTGTTGGTAACGCTGAATTCTGCTATTCAGGCTTCACACCTGCTGTAAAAAGTTGGCTGTTTGCTATTATTTTCTGAGATGGGAAGTGGTTTTGTTAAGGGATAAAGGAGCAATTCTCACAGTTGGCTTTATTGTGTGCATTGGAAATGCTAGATGAAATGAGTAACTGCACTGAGAGGGATTTGGGTCCCTCCATGCTAACTTCGAGTGGGATATGAGCTTCCAGTCACTTTGTGACACTGAAAAAATCTGAATTCTAGAAAATATTCTTGGAAATATGGGAGAGCAGATACTAGAACACTTTATCCCAGTTAAATCAGTTACATGCACCTGGCTTTGCTCAGGGAGCGTCGCTGTGATGATAATCCACTTGGTTTCGCTCACTACTGATATGCGGTGAGGACAGTTCCACTTGGCTGTCTGAGCAGGCTACGACTGTTTGAAGTACTGCTCAGCAAAATAGAGCTTACTGCAGAGTATCAAGATGTCCAGTGTAAGCATTTACTTTCTTTTGCAATAAAGCCAAACAGTTTTCAGACTTTAAAGACGAAACCAAGATTTCTATTAATGATCCTGGTTATCTTACTTTGGTAAAAGCCTGGTGTGTGATGGCATTCTGACCCTTCTCTTGCACTGTTTCTTTTTTGTCACATTTCCCACTGTCGTAGTGTTATTCCTGCATCTCTGTTGGTTTTGGTAAAGATGATGTGGACACTGCAGACAGCCCACTGTCAATATTCTCTTTGATTTCCCTGGAAAAGAGATGCATCCTCAGGTTGTATTAAGTTGACATCCTGACATAAAGGAGCAGAGGATAGCCATAAAATTCCCCTCCAGCCTTCTCACTGTTGAACACACCCATTTCCCTCACCTTTTCCTCTTATATAGTCTAGTCCCTAAGCTGCCATCGTGGCCCTCCACTGGCTTTACTCTGCTATATCAGTGGCTTTTTTGTACCGTCTCAAACTGGACACAGTGCTCAGATGCTGTTTTGCACAGAGGAGAGGAATCACTTTCCTTGACTCACTGACTATGCTCTAGATAATGCAAATCGGAATGCAGTTGTTGTCATTGCCACAAGGACTCCTTGCCTGCTCATGCTCAACTTGACTGTGAGGACCACAAACTCCTTTTCTGCAAAGCTGCTTTCTAGCCATTTGTCCTCAGCCTGTACTGGGCTTTTTCCATCTCATGTGCAGGACTTCCTATTTTCCTTTGAGCTTCGACATTGACAGTCTGTCTCTCCAGCCTGCTGAGATACGGCGGAGTACCATCCCTGCTCTCCAGTGTATCAACTGCTCTTCCTAATTTGGTATTGAGTGTGAACTTGTTATGCATGCGTTCTGTCCCATTTTGAGGACATCAATGTAAGACGTAGGCAGTTAAACAGTATTGGGATGTACTTAGGCCAGTGAACTGGCCATCAGCTGGACTTCATACCAGTGATCACAACTGTTTGAACTCAGTGATGCAGCCAGGTCTTATCCCTCCAGAGTCCATCCATTCAATCTATATACATATGGATACTGTGTGAGATGTCAAAAGCATTGCTAAAGGCAAGTTAAATGGCATACATTGCTCTCCTCTCATCAGCCAAGATAGTTGTCTCATTAAGAAGGCAATCAGGTTGGTTAGGCACAATTTGCCACTTGTAAATATGTGCTGGATATTCCCAGTCACTTTTTTTAACCTTTGTGTGTCTGGAAAAGGCTTCCAGGTGGATTTATTTTAGAACATTCCATGTTGTTTCCTGGATTCTCCTTCTTGCAGAAATATTTTGTCTCTTTTTGTCTTTTCAGGTCATAGAAATTTCTCCTGAGCTACATGGCCACTCAGAATCATAGTGTGGTCTTGTAAGGCCTTAGCAGTTCTGGATGCATCCCAGTCAGTCTTAAGGAGCTGCATGTGTTGGATTTGCTGTTGTGATCACTGATTTGATTTCCATTTACTATGGAGAGTGGTCTGCTCCATCTGATTGACTCTAGCACTAGGTTTGGGAACAAGGGAGGCCTGAGAGAATTTGCTTTTCAGTTCTTTGGTCTTTTCTGTGTACTGAATGAGACCCTACACTATGCATCAGGAGGCCCACACTTGCCTCAGTCATCATCTTACTGCTGCTGGTGTGATGTCCTTTTGTTGGCCTTTGTATTCCATGCTGGCTTGAGCATCTGCTAAGCTTTGTCTGATTCTGTCCCTGCATGCCTAACAACATTTTTATATTCTTCTGTGTAACTATCTCCACTTTTACCTTCTCTATAATTCTTTCTTGTGTTTTCTTTGTTGAGTCAGGAGTTACCCACTTGGCCAAGCCAGCCTTCTGCAGTAGCTGGTGGTTTTCTGCTCTTTGGAATGGACCATTCTTTTGCTTTGAGGAGAGTATCCTAGAAGAGCAACCCACTTTCCTGGACACATTTGCCCTTCAGTGCAGCCTCCCATGGAATCCTGCCAGCCAGTTCTCTGAATAGGTTGCAGTCTGCTCTTCTGCAGTCCAGTGTTGTAATTCTGCTGTTTATGTTGCTCATTTTTCTTAGGGTCTAAATTTCCATTGTCTTGCAGTTACTGTAGCTGGAGGTGGTCATCAACCATCACATCTCTGACCAGTCAGTAGTTCTTTTTTCCTTTCCTTTTTTTTTTTCCCTCTTATTTCATATTTTTTTGTTCTTTGAGTAGCTGATCCAGTAAAGCACCTTTCATTGTAAATCACTTGAATCAGGATCTTCAGCACTTGCAGGAATCTCTGGGACTGCTTGTGCTTTCCTGGGCTGCTCTTGCAGCGGTCGCAGGGGTGGTTAAAGCCCCTTAGAAGAGCCAGGGCATGGGATTATGAAGATTTGTCTATTTCTTTTTTAATTCGATAGTCCGTAGCAGATGCCCACAACATCACCTTTGTTTGGTCTCTTTTCATACCTGCCAGTAAGTTCTCCACTGGACCTTTGCCTGTTTCAGAGGAAAGCTCCATGCATTCGTGCTTCTGTGGAAGAAGCCTCTCTCTTTGCTTTCCTGCATTATTGAAGAGCCCTCCTAAAGGCCCATTTATTTCAGCACTTCTGTCTTGCAAGCTATCCCACTGTTTTTCTGTGGTCCCAGTGAGATTAAAGCTCTGAAGCTGCCCATGGGCATCTCATTCACTCTGTTTGTGCCCCATACCATGTATGTTCACATGCAGGTACGTGAGTTGGGCCCCAGTCATGCTGCTTTGTCGGCCAGTGTGAGAATTTTTCCTGTTGTGCTTCATCTTGGGTGTTTTCCTCTTCTGCCCCATGCTGCTGCTTTTTGGGGGGCTGTGGTTATAAAAGGTAACTAGAGGCATTGTATTCTTTAATTTAAAAGATGGCAGCAAAAAAATAAATTAAAAGTACACCAATGATATAGTATGCTCTTCACCTGAATTTTTTCTCTGCTGCTATTATGAGTCACATCTAAGATAAATTAAATTGGAAAGACCAGAAGAAAACAATTCTCTAAAATTTTACCTGAATGTATGAGACTAGAAGGAGTAAATTATCCAAAAGAATTTCTCATACCCAGCGTACATGTGGGATGGCCTGCATTCTTCAATGCTTGGCAGGACCCATCAGGAAATGATTCCTCGTGTGTCCCACAGAGAAGTCAGATGGTTGCTCCTGGTGTAGAGAGGTGATATTCAACATTGGATTTGCAGGCTTCTCGCTCTCTTCCCATAGTGGTATGAACTGCTAGAGAGGGAATTGGAACCACTTGCCTTTAGGCTTGACTTTCTTAATTACTGTACAAGTAGCCCACTTCAGAACCACTTCAGGAGGTCTGTGCAGCACATGTTGAAACCTTGGGCAGAGGGACAAGCTGTTGGGGAAGAGAGTTTCTGAAGAGGCAAGACAAGCTATTGGAGAGAGGTAGTCTAAAACATTCTGGATGACTTCTTTTTTCTCTGGTTGTAGCTTTGTCATGTCTTAAATACCCTGAATACTCAGAGGCATTCTGTGCATCTCCTTATGCAGCTTCTTGTTTCATATTACCCTGTTTAAAGCTCTTTCCTATAAATTTATATAAAGGTTATCCAAAGGAAAAACTAGCAGAGTTCTGCTGTGTTTTATATTCTGCGGTCTAGGCTAGACTAGTCTTTTAAGTACACTTTAAAATACCTTCTTGGGTTTACATTGTTTGGAAAATACTTCACTTTGTCATATTCTTCATAAGGTGTCATGCTGTTTGTCAGGTTTGTAGACAGTAAAACTTCAGCTTCTATGAAATCTACATAAAAGTGGTACAGTAACTGAGCTCTGTTTCGGCTGCCTGGGTGTGTAAAAGCTATTTGGAAGTATTTCCAGGGCAGCTGTTTACAGTCAGAATGTGGAAGATTGCAGGGCTCTTCCTGACTGTAAAGGGTTTGTGTTAATGCTTCCACTGCAGTTTTGTACTGCGAGAATCAGGTAGTACTCAAGAGTCCTTTAAAACAGAAGCAAGCTTTTAATTACAGCTTGTTTTTTTTTTTTTTAACTTTACCTAATGTAGTATCATAGAATGGCTTGAATTGGAAGAGGTCTTAAAGATCATCCAGTTCCAATCCCTCTGCCATAGGCAGGGACACCTACCACTAGACCAGGTTGGTCAGAGCCTCATCCAGCCTGGTCTTAAACACTTCCAGGGGTGAGGTGTCCACAACTTCCCTGGGAAAGCCCTTCCACTGTCTCACCACCCTCACAGTGAAGAACTTCTTCCTAATGTCTAATGTAAGTCTACCCTGCTTCAGTTTAAAACTGTTGCTCCTTGTCCTATCACCACATGCCTTTATAAAAAGTCCCACCCCAGCTTTCCCATAGGTCCCCTTCAGGTACTGAAAGACTGCTATAAGGTCTCCCTGGAGCCTTCCTTTCTCCAGATTGAACAGATCCAACTCCCTCAGCCTGTCCTCATTGGAGAGATGCTTCTGCCCCCTGACCATCTTTGTGGCCCTCCTCTGGACTTGCTCCAACAGATCCATGTCCTCCTTGTGCTGGGGGCTCAAGAGCTGGACACAGTACTCCAGGTGGGGTCTCACAAGAGCAGCAGTGGCAGAGTCACCTCATATATTTTTTTAAATAGTGCTTTGAACCAGAGATCTTTAAGGTGCAGTTTATTATTGTCAGTGTCATTGACAGACTTGGGAGGAGGACCAGGAACTGAATAGGCCTTGAAACTCTGAACTTTTACATTGAGAAGACCTTTCTGAATGGTTTGGTGTAAGCTTTTTGGTTTATGGTGCAAAGAGAAGTCTGGAAATGGTGTGTCTCCTCTTACCCTATTTTAAATAATAGAGAGCTTTTAAGACAGGAATTCAGAACAAAATAGGCAAATATATATATATAAAAAAATGTTGTTAGATATTAACTCCACTTTTTTGAGTTGCTGTATTTTTGTGTAAACTAATTTAAAGGAGAGGAGCAGAAACAGAATAGCTTTGATACCACCTTCAACTCTTTAAAGGTTTTTAAATACAATTTTTCCTTAAATATTCCAGCATGGTTGATGTGAATTTTGAAATTATGCTAATGAATATTGCTTTTTATATTTCTCCATCTTTCTCCTTTTGTACAAAATCCCTCCATCCAAATCCTAGCAAGTGGAAAGGCGACAATAGCAGTGTCACCTCTCTATGCATCAGTCCAGATGGGAAAATGCTGCTATCAGCTGGTAGAACTATAAAACTGTGGGACTTAGAGACCAAAGAAGTCTACAGAGTAAGTATCTATGTTCAACTAGGTGCAAAAAAAAATTAAATAATCCTCCTTCATTGGTGACGTTACATGTCTAGTGTTCCCTGAGAGGGCATCTGCAAATTTTGCCATCTGTGAGGAGACAATTGGTGGGTTTGGGATTGCTGGAAGCTGTTGCTGTGATGATACCCTCAACTGTGGTTTCAACTTTCTGAGAGTTGAATGAGGACATTCAATTCCTTGGCTGTGTCTGAGCATGCTACCAGCACCCTTTCTCAGGCCTGTAGCAGAAAGGTGGATGCTGTGCTTTTTCACTGGCTCCCTTTCTGACACCCTTTTAGCAGGAAAACTGGGTTCACCCCAGTTTTAGTTAACGCTGGCACAGGTTTGTGCTTGCGCTTCCTGACTTTCAACACGCATCCCTCCTTGAAGCCTTCATGTTCCTTTGCTAAACTTCATGTAGCTGGTGTCTTTATCAGTTTTGCTGTGGAAAGAGCTGTAAGGCATAGGAGCAAACCCCTTGTTCCTGAGCAGGGCTGAGATGTGAGCAAATTACCGTGTTTGAGCTGTTCTGTGAATGCAGACATGTTTTCTTGCCTGCTAGCAGATAGGACACAGCTAGGCTCTGATTCTCCTGGTACTTGCTGTCAGGTAAGTGTGTACACATGTGCTGTTACTGTGGACTTGTTGGCACATGGCAACTACCATGTATGTCTGCAACCTGTGATGACCAAACCCACTGTTTGCAAAAGCAGGTTGAAGAACTGATTATGTTTTGGGGGTGAGGGGGAAGAGTGGGGAGGTTGAACACCCTTAGTGTATCAAGAGACCTGCATGTTCATCTTACAGTTGAGAATTAAATTATGAATCTAATTTCATTATAAAAGTTGAAGTGTAAAATTGGGGGGGGGTGGGTGGGGTGGGTGGAATGTGCTTTCTGACAGTGAAGAGCAGTACAGGTGGATGGGATTTCTTTTGCATGGACTTAGTCCCCAAAAATTTGCATTTCATTCCCATTTAACTTTTAAAATTCTGCTAAATATCTGGAGGGTCAGAAAATGTTTTCTTGAAATACAGAAGTGCAGGGAAGCTGATCACTAGTCAAATAATCACTGAAATGCCCTTGTTGATTTAGTAATACTTAAATCTTTCCTGATGTTCTTTGTTAACTAATGTTTTAATTGTTGCTGTATGACTCTCTAGGCCAGTTGTTGAAAGAATCTTCTTTCTCTCTTAGCATTTCACAGGCCATGCTACATCAGTGTCATCATTAATGTTTACCACAGTGAAACCTATGAATGAAAGTAAGCCCTTTGATGGTATTACAGGGCTTTATTTCTTATCTGGAGCTATACATGACCGATTACTGAGTGTATGGTATGTGAGAGTTTCATAATTTCTAACTTTGATTGTATGTTCTGGGCTTTGTGATTAGAGAGAAAGATCAACAGAAGGGGCAGTCTGGAGAAAGCAGTGATGATCTTTAAAATGATGCTTTCAACTTGCTGATTGTTGAATGAAGACATGAATTTCCTTGTCTGTGCCTGAGCGTGCTTCCAGTTCCCTTTTTAATTACTAGTGTATGCCAAGAACATACTGTAAAAAGGTTCCTTATTCTTTCTGCTTACTGTAAGGTTTATGCTAAGTTTGCTTGCCAAATTTCACTTGGGAGTTACTTTGCCCTTGGAATTTGGAATCCTTATTTCAGCTGAGCATGAGTATTTTTGGATGGGGTAGATACCACCACAGTTGCTGGTGATTTAACAGGCTTTATAGTGCATTTCAGGTGCAGAGGGTGCTGTTTGGGCTGTGGTAAATAATGCAGACTGTTTGTGTCTTCCAGGCAGATCAGATCAGATAGGAAAGAAAAGAATGCTGTGATGTCTTTCACAGTAACAGATGAACCAACTTTTATTGACCTGACTGTATCAGAAGTCAAAGAAGAGGTAGGAGCAATAGTTTGTAATCAGATATGTTCAACAATTTTCAATTGTCACACCAGTTTTCTTTAAAGGGTGTATAGAAAGAAACTTGGTTGGTATTTGGGCTCTGCTATGCAGAGGTGAGATCTGAATGCCAATTCAGAGGTGTGAGGGTACTTATTACAGGTGCATTCTGAAGCCAATAGATGGAAATAATAATTTTTGAGTTTCTAAGAGCAAATTCAGTGTTTTCTTCAGAAATTTTGCTTGTGACGGCAAAAATGTCAGTTGTTTCCTGTTTAGAACAAGTTAGTAATCAAAATCATTGTTAGAACTTGTCAGCAAAAAAACAGACCAAAAATTATTTCTAAAAATCCATTTTGGATATGGTACTGTTTTATCTGTTCTCAAGTGGCTTTCAAATTTTCAAAATGATCAAATTTAGATAACTCGTAGCTTTATCATTACTGATCTATTTTTCTCACCTGAGAGTTGTAATAAATGTTCCTGAGATGTTAGTGCCGTTGATCTTCCTTCTAGTTAAATCTTTCATGTGTTTAGTTACCAAAAAAAGACAATTTGTAGCCATGCAGCTGTCTCTTGATATCTTGTGCTTATGGGAGGTTTGTCCTTAGATCTAATTAAAATCTCCTCCTGTGCCTTCTTTCAGCCTGTGAAGTTAGCAGTTGTGTGCAGAGACGGGCAGTTGCATTTATTTGAACATATCTTAAATGGGTAAGTTAGTATCATCTTGAGGAGGGTGCCTTGGGGAAAGGCCTGAGACTACTGTAAGGCAAAGTTCAATTGTGTCACGATGCTGCCTTCGAGCTCCTCTATCTGTTCACAAACCAGGTTGCAGCTGGTTCCTTGTCTTGGGTTACTGGACACATTTTTGGAGAACTTGCTTGTTGGAGCTGTGCTGCACTTTGGTATTAAGTGTTGCTTTAGTCTGTCTGTACCTCATCTTAGCCATTGATAGGATGTGTAAACTGTCTTGAGTTTGCTGAGGACCTGCTAATAGAAGTTGCTCAGACATGCAAGGTATCAAGTGTTGAAGCTAAACTTCCTGGCATTTTTTCATTCCTTCTTTTTCCAGTTATTGCAAAAAACCCTTAACATCAAACTGTACTATCCAGATAGCAACACCTGGAAATGATGAGGACTCCACACCAAAACCAGTCCCTATTCTAGCAGCTGCGTTTTGCACAGACAAACAGTCTCTGCTGCTTGTATATGGAAACACCTTACAGCCCATCATAGAGAAAGTGGTATGTAAAACTTGCTGGAGAGGTTTTGGATTTTTTACTATGAACTCCTCTCAGTTGAAGGGGTTTTTGGGTTGGTGTTTGTTTGGTTTTGTTTTTTAGGTGTTTTGTTGTTGTTGTTTTGGTTTTATTTATTTATTGTATATCAAGACAAAGCTTATTCCATCTTACTACTTCCTCCTTTTCTGGGAGCTATGACTGTTTCCTGTGAGCTGATTTGAAAGGTGATTTGTATTCTTTCAATGAAAATACAACTTGACATTATTGTTGGCTGTTTCTTGCCATTTCAGCTGTTACTGAGTTAGGCTATTGAAGCTGTTTGTAATACTGTTTCAGTGAGCTTCATTGGAGAGCCTAGAGATATGGTAATAAAAGGCAGATGTGCAAAGCAGCTGCTATTCTAGAGTGGAAGAAAAGTTCATTCTACTTTATACCTCTGGAATTTGTTCATATCTTTCAGTAGCATAATGAATCACAGGGATGAATCTCAAAGATACTAACTGGTTTTGTTTCTGTCCTAGTCTTTGAACACCACCGAATCCCACATATGTTTGATAAGGGACATCCAGAAAGTGTTGTCACTGAAAACAGATGTTGCTCTAACAAAGGTGAGCTTTGTGTGAAATGTGATTTTGTTGCTTCTCTTGTTTTACTTTGGAAATGGTAGAATTCACTGCTCTCTCTTATAATGAACTTAGATTTTTAGATGGACCTGCTCAGAGCTGCATTGGTGGCTACAGATGTCCACAGCATGCAGGCAGTGTGGGGAAAGTGTGCTTCATGGCTGCTGTGTGTCCTAGTATGCTCTTGCACACAGTTAACCCTCTAATAGCTCATAGCAGGTCCTGTTCTCAACAGGCCTGCTTGATGGACAGGATTGGCTGATGGTTTCTGTTCTACTTGAAATCAGTCCTTCCCCAGGAGTCTCTGTCAGTTTGTTCAGTCTCTTTGACCCTGATGGTTTGAGATGAAGTTGGGATGCCTTTATTTTAGCATTGAAATAAAATGTAATGGAGCCATAAAGGGCATGTCCTTTTGGCTTTTTCTTGAGGTGGACTTCATAGGTCCCTGTTCACTGGGATATGGTACCTGGTAATGTGAACATGACACTAAGATGGTAACAGTGTCCACTGAGGCCCCTTACCGTTGTTTTCTCTTGTGCAGGATCCTCTGGGGGTTTAGAGACAGGCTGTGAAGTTCTTAATCAGTGTGCATATGCCAAGCCTTGAAGATTTGGAATGCTTGCAGTGCCAGTGAAGAGAGCAGACAGTGCAGTTTTTCTAGCCCTCAAGTTACCTACCAGATCTGGTGCTTCATCAGCCAGGCTGGGGGGTTTGTGCCGATACCTCTGTCCTGCAGCTGGTGGGTAGCAGAGCTGAAATGCAGTGAGATGGGTAGGAACTCCCTGGCATGCAGTGATGATAACCATCTTGGTTTCGCTTTTTGCTGATTTCCAGTGAAGACGCTTTTCTCTTGGCTGTCTGAGCATGCCTTGTGGGGAGAAGGTCAGTGAGTAGCATGGTGAACAAAGGAGGTAGATCCTAGTCGAGTTCAGTATACTGAGTTCTGTGCCTGAGCAATCCCTAGAAGAAAATCGGCAGGATTGAAGTAAATAGTCACTACCTTCTACATTGTGCTGCTGTTCGTGATCAGTTCTTACCTTCTAATGGAAGCTGAAATAATCTGCATGCAGTTTATGAGCGTGACTATTAGTACACCTGGTGTCTATTGCAGACAGGCATCCAAATGTTTGTTGTTGGATGCAAACACTTAGTTTGAGTGTTATGGAACAAGCTTATAAGTAAAAAGATTCACACGTGGTTCCAAGGAGACTGTTGCTTTAGATAATTATGAAAACTAGCTGACTGTTGCTTGAGGTTATTAATTGTTTTTAAAAATGTAGGATTTTCCTAATATATAAGTCCAAAAAATGGTTGTAGCAGGCTGGTTTTGCCATGTATGTGAGAGTCTCAGAATAAAAGCAGTATTTTGAGCTGGAAGAAAGCTCAAGATATTGGCAGCTCATGACAATGTGGTTATCTCTCCCTTCTAGGTAAAGACGCCTGTTGTGAACTCAGACACCAAAGTTCTAGTGCCTGGCATTCCAGGACATAGCACAGCTGTCAAAACTCCATCCTCAGGAAAGGAGAAGAAGAAAAACAAGAGGAAACCAGGAGAGACAGAGGTAAAGTGCTTCCTCTTTTAAACACAGCAATGATGGTGAAACTAGAACCATAAATCACCGTTAGAATTTTAGGTGAACATGAACTTGCTTTGTTTCGCATGGAAGCAAGGTCAATGCCACCATCTTTTTGTATGAAAGAGAATTCCCTCTGCTCAGAACTTTTCCCTCCTGCCTTGCCTGTAGTGTTGCCATGTTCCTACAGAACTTTGTTGTATGCTTGTGTCTGTCTCTCTGGGCTAAGGTTATATTTCTGCTTTTCAGTCAGAACTTCATCTTCTTTCCTCTTTTCTCAGTAGTGCATTTAGAAGAATATGCAAAATTTTTGTTATTTTCCAGCAGAATCAGAGGGAATGCTCTAGATTAGACACTTTGCTTTCAGCTGTTGTTTCTGAGAAAGTGCCCTGAAACAGCACTGCCCTTGTTTCCTGTCTGCAGGAAAGCATTGAAGAGCGCCTTGGGGCATTGGATATTGATGTGAGCAAAGTAAAAACTCCAGGTGGCCTTCCCCAAACCGATAGCTTCGCGGTGCTTTTGGTTCAGGGCTTGGAAAGCAACGATGCAGAAATCTTAAATGTAAGTGTTACAAGATCATTGTGCACTGTTTAATCTGTTCACTGAGATTTGGGGGGAGCCTTCCTGAAGGCCAAGGAAGCTGAACAGTCAAGAATCCACTGTTTCTACCAGCTGCTTTTTACCAATTTGCTGCTCAAGGCAGTGGTATTTTAAATGATAGTGATGATATCACTGCTGTTGTTGCCTGACTTGCATTTGGAGCCAGTACATAAACTTGGAGGCAATTCCGTTGATGGTAATTTGTCACAGTTCAGATGTTTTACAAGTGATGTTACTAATGCAGCCATCTTCTCTTTAGCTTGAGATGGACTGTAATCTGTGTTTAGTCTCCTGTGTGTACCATTTCTCAGTAGATCCTGCTTGCAAAATGCAATGATGACAGCAGTTTCATTTGAAAAACTTAGTGTTGCACTTGAACTGGGAGGAAATAATAGTTCTGGGGCAGAGAAATGAAATCTTAAGACTCTGATGCTGAATAGAAATTACTTGTCAAAAGTACTGGTGAAAGGCATTGACAGAAGTCAAGCACGGAAAATAGCAAGAGACATTTTAATATACCTGTGATGCTTCATTTCTAATATGTGGTAGGTGAGATAGTGGCAATGCTAGACTGTTCTAGATGGCATAATCAAGTGTCTTACTTTGTTAATTGTAGCTGATTTGGGAAATGGAACTTCTTCTCATAGTCAATTTTCTTTTAGTTGTTAACCTCACCTCAGCCTACGAAGGCAGTGGACTAGAAAGAGATTTAAAGCCAGGAATTGTTGATTATGATCATTGCTCCTACATATGTTAAATGTGACTGATTCTCTGATCATATTTTTCCATTTTAACAGAGAGTGCTTAACACAAGAAAGGAGAATGTAATAAAGAACACAGTAGCCAGAATGCCTATACATGCTGTCATTCCCCTGCTGCATGAGGTAGGAGAGACTGCATTTCTTGTACTGTCATACAGGCCACTTTTAGTTTGCATTCTAGCTGGGGAAAATCCAGGTTTTGTCTCTCTATTTGTACCAGTGAAACTAGTTTGGTAGTTTTACAGGACTGAAATTATTCTTAATTTATCTCTGATATGCTCTTGCCTTCTCTGGATGAAGACAGAATGCCCCTGTCAAAGCTAGGAAGAGCATGAGATCACATAATGTTAACTTAAATTCATTATGTGGCAAATGGAAAAGGAAGAGGTTAGTTAAGTTGAAGATTCTTTAGTCCGTGGCAAATAGTTACTGTTACCTCTTCTTTTAAACTATTAAAATGATAATTTGAAACATGAAAACAGCAGTGTTAGCCAGAACAAGCTAAGTTTCACTGGATATGTTGCGTGTTAAAGAGTTCCAGTTTTACTGTAATAATGAAAATCAGCTTCTGCAAGTTACCAGCCTGTATGTAGGGTGGTAGAGCCAGCAGTGCAATATTCTGGAGCCTGGCAATGGTTAATCCTAACAAACTTGAAATGCCTGGAGATCTTTCTGGCCCATTATGGATGTTATATTGGTTTTATAAACTCATTGTATGTTTGTTACTTGTTACTGATTATGTTTTTGTCCTTTTAGCTTACAAAGAGATTGCAGGGCAACCCCTACAGGTAAGAGGCAACTCGTCTACAGTTTAATTCACCTGAAACTAGTATGGCCGTTATAGTTCCTCCCTCTGCTTATTTAATTGATTTCCATAGTAGCTGTAATTAATCTGCAGCACCTTGAGGTAAAAATTCTCAGATGGTAGTGGGTGCAAAGAGAAACTTTTATTAAGGCAGTGCTTTGTCAGGATGGCTGTAGTGAAATCAAAAGGGAAAAGGAGACCTGAAATAAGTACGTAATCAGTATCTGAAGTCTGAGAATATTGACACTGTGGATCTGATAAATATGTAACATATAATAACTGTCAGATGTATTGACTGGTTTAATGATCAAATATACATCTCCTGATGTTGTGTTTAATTAATAACAAAAGATGCTCTTCCTCCTTATCCTGTTATGTTGCTATAAGGATAGCTTTGCAGAGACTAGCTGTCCTTAATGGTTGTGTTGGTTTTTTTTGTTGTTTGCGGTTTGTTTGTGGTTTTGATTTTTTTGTTTGTTTGTTTTCTTTTCTTTTGTTGTTTTGGTTTGTGTTTTAATAAAAATTCCCTCAGTGTGGATGGAGAAAAAAAGTAGTGTTTTGATCTATTCTTTATTGAAACCTCCTATAAAAGGTGTCAGAAACCCTGACCCCTGGGTGTGTCTAGTTTAATCCCTCACTTAAATGTCAGTTCTTTTTGTAACAACTTCCAGAGGTATCTCATCTGGATAGCCAGACTGTTCTATTTCTATCTGCACTTACCTTTTATATAATAAAGGAGGAGCACTTTCTGTAGAATTGT
Organism: Chloroceryle amazona; assembly: GCA_027560015.1. Lineage (NCBI taxonomy): Eukaryota > Metazoa > Chordata > Aves > Coraciiformes > Cerylidae > Chloroceryle > Chloroceryle amazona. Next base: position 53,537 of record JANHFX010017492.1, on the reverse strand, counting down.
TCAGTATCCAGAATGTGAAACGGGTGTTTGATACCATCTATTTTTCTTTTCCAGTGCCTCACTAATGGTTCGATGGCTGAAGTCCGTCTTTACTCTACATGCATCCTACCTTTCCACAGTAAGTATTTTGCACTCATACTAATGCATGTAACTAAAATTAGACTTAAGTGCTTAAATATATGTGTGTTCTTCCTTCGGGATTGTGTCAGTACACAAATCAATGTGCAGAGGGTGGTATTTCCACCACTTTTGCTGAACTGTTGTACAGTGGTTATAAATTGTCATGGTCATTCATGACATAATTATAGTCATCCCAAACTCAAAACAAGATGGGTTATGACATACCTGTGAGAGTTTAGGGAACAAAATTACTGTCAAAGAGTAATGCAACCTTACTGTGCTAAATCTTACAGAACTAAATTTGCCTTGCTGTTGTAACGTCTTCAGACTGTCTTGGGCATGGCTGGATTTACAGGATAAAGTTGTGCCAAGTTGTCAGGGTAGTAAGTAGTATCATAGCTTCTGGATTGAAGTTCAGCCTTGCCTTGCAAGTGATGGATAAAGCACTCCTGCTCAGTTAAGAAAAAGGCATTTTGGCCACGTTAGTCCTTTCTCCCATTACAGGATTGTTGTGCATCAGAACCTGCACATGTTGCTGAGGCTGCATTTGTACACTGGTGTATGTTCAGTTCCCAGTTACACGGCTTTATGAGTAGTGCTTCAATATCTGTTTATGGCAGTGTCTGTGCAAAAGAAAAGTAGTATAAGAATTGGCACGTTTTGAAAGCAGATAATGTTTCTAAGTGTGACTCAGTGTTAACTGGTCAGGCTGCAGGTGGTTTCTGTGAAGCCTCAGCTTTCCTTTCTGTCTAGAATAAGGTGAGCTAAGGATTGCTTGCCCCAGGCATACAAATGTAGTATAAAAATTTAAAAATAAGACACTTGTGACGTGTTGGTCAGCAGCTTAATTTTCCATTATCCCTCTTCTCCCAAGTTGCCAGACCTTATTCCTCAGCTGGGAATGCTATACCAGTTAATGGAGAGCAGAGTAAAAACTTTGCAAAAGCTTTCCCGTCTGCATGGAAGACTCTTCATTCTTGTCACCCAGGTGAGTTCTAACTAAATAACATGGGATGAGCAGAAGTATTGTTTGCAGACTTAACCTCCTGTTGTGGTTAAATCTGGTGGGACCTGTTATTTGGATCTTAATCCAACTGTTGTACAGCTGCACTGATAATGCTTATAGCAGTGTACACTTAACTGACTCACTAATCACTTGCTGGAAATGTTAAACAATTTTCCTGCCAAATGTGTCTGTTAACCCATAGAGTGTTAAAGGGGAACAAATAGGAGTTACTGGACTGCATCAGAGCAGATGTCTCCAAAATTTCACTATGTCCTTCATACTTGTGTGGCTGTTAAACTATTGCTGTAAATAAACAAATTAATCTGTGTTAAACTTGATGTAGACTTCATTTACATTGTTACGAGTTTTGTGGACTTTTAAAGTTGGACTATATGATTGCATCCAAGGTTAATCTGCAAATCCCATTCAGGTTGCAGCATCGGAAGCAGTTCAGGATGTACCTGAGGTTAATCAGACTGCAAAGCTGGTATATGAGGATGGTAAGTGGTGTGTGTTGGGTGTAGCTCAGTGCTGAATTCACATGGCAGACAATTCTTGATGGCTGCTCATCACGCTCCTGTGCTTATCTATCAATGTACAATCTGCAAGTAGAAGGTTTCTTTGGGAAGTCTATGGCAGGAAAGTCAGTGGTTAATGATGCAGGCATCTTGTAATTGGTTCCTTCATTCGTACCTCTTATTTCCTTTCACTCCCTCCCATCTCTGCTTCACAAATAAGGAATCAGTTAATTGGAAGTGCAGTTTCTTAACTAAACTGGGAATCTCAAATTGCTGGTTTTAGCACTAGCTGAGGTAAGTTCTGCTAAGGTAGATACTGTCAATGCATTTCTAACTTTGAGTCAGCAGGACGTCCAGCTGGTGGATATCTGTGTGTGCATGTACACTGCCAGCTTCCAGTTTGGTCGCCTCCGCCCCCGCCCCCCCCAGCACCAGCCTGCACATCGCATTCCCCAGGCAGAAGGTCGCTGTCAATCCCTGTAATTA
>JANHFX010017492.1:29973-49277 GCA_027560015.1 Chloroceryle amazona | reverse complement strand
CATGTGATTTTATATGTGTGTATGCATAGAGGAGAGATGGCTGTAAACGCGAACTTCCACCTGCCACGGACCCCGGGAAGTCTAGGAACAGCAACTTGGCGATTGCCCAGGATGACCTGCTTCTGTTGGAGGGGAATGAGCACTTCTGTTACACGTGACGCAGCACATCGCCAGATTTCCACAAAGCCGCGAGGAGACAGAGGAGAAGACAGGCCCCGTTTGCAGCGCAGAAGATCCAGCGCAGTGGCAAGGAGAGTGCTGTGGGGGCTGTGAGAGGCTGCGTCTCTGCTCTGTGGCTTGGGAAAAGTCATTTCAATCGTGGCGTTCTTACGTGAGCAGAGATGGGTGGTTTGATGAGAAGTCTGAGTCTTGGACCAAGCTGCCATTCCCCAAGCCAGCCCTTTCTTCACATGTGTTTTGGCCTGGCTGGAGCATGGCTTCCTGACCCTGTCCTGGGTCCAGCCAGCAGCTGAGCCCCACGGCTCAGCAGCCACCCAGAGCCGCACCTCAGCTGAGGATGCAGAGAAACCCGTTGCTGGTGCCTACTCTCCCGCGCCAGTCTGCGTTTCCTTGGCTTTACCATAGCAGAACTCTTACTAGAGAAGAAGGAAGAAAAACAAACCCAAAAAACCCCAGAAAGCCAATCATCACCTCGGGACAAACTCTGCAAACACAAAGTCCTGGGGTTTCACCAGTCTGCCACAGCAAAGCCAGGACTTCACCATCTTTCTCCCAACATAAAACTCCATCACCTAGCAAACAACATTTTCTGAGACTTCAGCAAGGCTTCTTAGCAGACGTGCTACCTCTCCAGAAATGAGAGGTCTAAAAGGCGAGCTTTCCACAGGGAACAGCTTTGTGCTCTGCTGTGAGGCAGCGAGTGCTTCTCCAGATGAACGTGGGCATTTCATACTGCCAAATTTGACGACTTTTGAGTTGTTACGGAAAGATGGTGGAGGTTTGCGCCCTTTGTACCTGGGAGAAGTAAGAGAAGCACCCAAACAAAGAAGCGCCCTTGAAACCTGGGTTGAACGCAAGAGTAACAGTGTGACAGGCTCTGCTGGAGGCTCAGGCAGGGTCATTTTCCTCTCTCCATTTGCCAAAGATCTCTGGGTCTGTGGGACAAACATTGACTGTGAAATTAGAATAAACACGAGGACTGACTGATTCTGGGTGTGCATGTTTTTTGGCTTGGGGATTGTTTGGGTTTGGGTTTGGGTTTTGTTGTTGTTGGGTGGGTGTGGTTTTGTTTTTTTGGGGTTCTTTCCTTTTTTCTTTTTTTCGTGGGAGCCACAGGAAGCTGTGAGAAGAGGTAACAGATGAGGTCTTATTTGCATCAGTGCATTGGTTTCTATTTTCCTAATTATATTGTGGTGAAGGGGATTATTTTTTATAGATATTTTTTCTTCTTCTTCTTTTTTTTTTTTTTTTCCCCCTGTTTTTCATAGGGCAGTGGCTTTATTTCCAGATGCAAGAAATAAACTTTGAATATACTACGGCGCAATACCACAGTCGGTCAGGGGACCAGCTCCAAAAAACTCCCTTGCGTTGCCAGCAGCAAGAGCAACCTGTGAATGGTGCCTTTGAGGATGGCCCGGGTTGCTAAACGCATCCTGCTGTCAGACGCTGAGGGTCCCGGTCTCACCTCTTGTTATGGTCCTGCTTCCAGAGGGATTTGGAAGTACACCAGCACTTGGTGCAAGAGGTGCTCTGTTGCCCCTCCTGCTAAATACGTCACTGTTTTCCCTGATTCTTGGAAGCTTGGTAGAGGGATTAACAGCTTCCCGTGTGGAATGTACACCCGTATCTGTTACAGGTTCTGCTGTATAAGGACTGGGAGTATGGATGTTTTGCTTTTGGTCTCCCTGCATGCTATGGGAAGTGATTTAATAGAATTTAAAAAGGAAAACATTTTTTTGGTTCATCCTCCAGATTAGTTTTGCTACTGGCTTCTCTTTCCCCAAATAACTATCTTAATGACATTGGTTAAGAAGAAGCAAATAGGAGCAAAACATGCTGTTGGAGACAGGGGAGGAGGAAGGTGTAAAAAGGGAGGAAAGAATGAATGATTTAGGATGCACAAGCAGTTCTTAGGAAATTCCTCATTACTGGGAACATCAGCAGGTTGACGGTTGAAAACTGCACCTGAAAATAAGAGAGATGGCATTCAGCTTAATAGCCAAGTGGTAGTTTAGGCTGCCTTGTGATGAAACAAGGGCTTGGTGCTATATTCACCCTTTTTTGGGTGGGAGGGAGTAGTTTGATGCTAAGGAAAATTAATTCCATGCATAGGTTATTAAAGGGGCAAATTGCAAAAATGTGCCTTTTTTTTTTTTTTTTTTTTTTTTTTTTTGCTGTTTAAGCCTTTAACCAGTGCACGCACAAAGATTAAGCCTCTAAGAATCTCATCGGTGGCCTTTGGGATGTTGGATCCCTGCTCCCTAGAAGGAGGAGGCTGGAGAGAGATGACTGTGGCGGACACTCTGTTTCCTTGAAGGTGTGTCCAAGCTCAGAGCTGTTGGATCTTATTGAATACTCCAGGATACTCTCTGCTTCCCTGATTTTTATGAAAGACAGATATTGTGTAAGGACATAAATTATATGGTGGGCATCTTAAAACTTCATTTATGCTTTAAAGAGAGGTTTGTTTGACCTCAGAAAGTAAAGTTATTCTTACACCTCCCAATGGTCTGGTAACAGTGATTGACTTCTAATTCTGCTGGTTGCTAGGGGGCCATACCCTTTCAGTTTGGGACTGAGTTTGTAATCAGTCTCACCATTTCCCTCCTGGAATTTAGGTCCCTAATCTTTCTGACTGGGTTCACAGAGCTCCTGGTATCAGCAGCAGGGCTCCTGGAGCTGTTGGTTTGTAGGTGATCTGGTATAGCAGATAGCGTGTGATTCATACTTAAAATGTCTGGATGCCTCGGCTCTTGTGACAGCTGGGCTGGTTTTCAGTTCATTTAAACTTCTGTAAGGACTTGTTTGGAACTGGAAAGAGAGATCCATTCCCGTTGGGGTTGCAGACACAATGTGTAGGAAGCCACTGCACTTAAGCAGAGGCAATAGCTTGTCATACTATGTTTTGTTGTTGCCATCATGGTTGGCTTTGTCCCACTGATGCCTAAAACATAGTCCCTGTTTGGGTCTTTTCTCCAAAAGTACCTCATACCCAGCCCTTGCACTATCAAGAAGATCGTAATGAAAATCCTGCTTGGAAGAGAGACTAGGCCTCTGCATGGGGGAAGTTTTGTCCAAGTGCCTTCATCTAAGTTTCTGTTTTGGCAGCAAGTTACAAAATTGCCTAGCAAGGAAGAGAGATAAGTAAGATTTGTGTGAGTGAATCTTACTGTTACCGAGTAGGGGAAGAGAAATCATGGTCAGACCTGGAGCCTGTCCAAAGCTCTTCTAATCAGAGAGATGGTGTTAACCAGGTTATTTTAAATACTTTGTCTCAGAAATGAGCACTCTTAAGTTACTTAGGAATAACTGAAGGAATTAATGGTGCATTTGTCCTTGAGAAGCAAATATTCCCCTTAAGCTCCATGGGGACTTGGAGGGGAGGGGATTGTCTCTAGGTTTCTTCCATAATGGTTGCTGCATACAAAAGCTTAGGAACCCCTTGATCTCTGCATCTGTGCATGGGAGAACTGTTTGTGTTCATCAGCATTAGAGGGCACCCATCTGGTGGTTATTTTAGTGAGTTCCTGAAGCCACTGTAATAAAACAGCCAACAGTATTTTGGTCTCTGCTGGTGTGTTTCAGAATGAGCAGGCTTGTGCACTTGTCATGCTCTCTCACGCATAGTAAACTCATTCTTTATATTCAGCCATTGGCCAACGGGGCAATAAATGATTTATAATGCCAGCAACAGTTGCTGTGGGAAACCAACATCAACAAGAATCTTTCTCATGTCCACATCAATGAAAGTATTAAAAATCTTCCCACTCTGAAATGAGCAAGACCATTTGTGACACTTCCCAAAAAGGTGGCATAGAGGTAAGTCCAATTGAAATGATACCACACAGAATGTCTGGTACAGGAACCAATGACCCTTTCAGCTGCCTCAAGTTGACAGTTACTGTAATCAGATCAAAAGACATGTTTTCTGTCCCCAGATGAATCTGGGCTTTCTGAGAAGGGGGACTGACAGCAAAGGTCAGTAGAATCTGCTTTTGCTGAAGTTGCACTGTGTTGGTTCAGAGATTTCTGTAACACAAAAGGATCTCATGGTGTGAATTCAGGGAACATAGAAACACAAGTATTTGTAGTCACTGTTTCAGCTGACCGGCTTCCAGCACTCATAGGTTGGAATGAGTTTGGGTCTTCTACAAACCTCTGGTTCTCTGAAGCTTTATTGTGTATTTGGACTCCTCAAACCAAGGTGTGTAGCTGAAATAGTTTGTAGCTACAATTAAAGATTTGGAAAAGGGGTACATTTAGTGAAGGAAAATAATAGGAAGAAGGAAAGGCTGTTCTGGAAAATGTGAACTGTAGTGGATGAATCAAACTAAATGACTTTACCTTGAAATAATGAAAATTTTAAAGTGACAATTCCTTTTCTATAGTCTCCCCACTTCCAGTGAAATATTTTCATATTTATAGGAAGAGTTTTTCCCTCTATATGCAAAAAAAATTGCTCTCTATCTTGGGTACTTCCACAGAAGTCTCCCTTTGCAAGACGCTGAAATCTGCGCTTGCCGCTGCTTCATGAAGGGGACTAATAACAATTTTGGAGCTCGGTGCTTCCAGCATGGTGCATGATGTGCTGAATCTGTAAAAGGAAAAATGAACATTTGCATTTCCATACAATTAAAGCCTGGGTGGAGCAGCACTAGGTGGCATCCAGGCCCTCCTTTGTGCTTCCAAATGTTGGAAGTTAGAGACAAAATAACTATCAAAGCAGGTTTTTCCTTCTTGTCTTTCAGTCCACAGCTCCAAGCTGTTAATTGCTTTGCAGAATGGTGGGGAAAATGGAGCTAACAGAGAATGGCTGCAGTATTCCATCTGTGTCTGCACTGCCTGGTCTGTCCCCAGGCCCTTGTGGTCCAGTCAAGCCTTAGCATGAGCTCCTCTGAACATGACTTTTGGCTCTTTGTCTTGCACCACATCAGTCTGCTGCCATGTTCTTAAAGTGTTGGAGTGACCAAAAAAAGGGAATGAACTTGACTGCTTTTTAAGGAAAGCAGTGATAGCACTTTTGGAAAGACACAGAACTCGAGTGCAACACTGAGGCCAGGTGCAGGAGCTGATGTCACTCAGGAGAGGTAATGACTGATTAGACAAAGCATTTAACTTTGAGGCCAAACATTTATTTTTTTTCCTGAGGATTTAAGATTTCAGCCTTAATTGCATCAGCTGAAAAATGCACTGAATGTCAAAAACAAGACTGGCTGAGTGGGGCTCCAAGTGTCATCGCATTATGACTGTTGAAGGATTAGAGTATATTCTCCTGTACAAATCTTCCTTCTGTTAACCTCCCCAGTCATCTCAACACTTTCGGTTGCTGGATTAGCATCTCCTGAGAGTGCCTGGTCTTGTTCCTCTCAGCATCCCTCCATTTGTCAGTCCTTCCTTTGGTTAATGACTCTCACTTCCCAGGGCCAAATGAACAGCACCGCTTAAAAAACAGTATTTAATGCTGGTTTGTATGGTAGTGCTGTAATATCTTGAAGAGAGGGGAGGTTTAGGGGGAAGGTCTCATCTGCTTCAGCTATCTTAAGTGCAGCACACTGAATTTCTGTACTCTAGAAGGGTTTAAAGTACAGCTTCATGGGGAACAATTCTGTCTTAGTGTGAGGAGAAGAAAGGCTGATGGAGCAGAAGGGAGGAGTGTGTGTGTGTGTGTGTGTGTGCAAGAAATTCTTGTTCATTAGAGGTGGAAGGTGAATGAAAATGAGTGATTATGCAAGTTTAAATCTGAAGGTGCCTCAAGGGAAAAAATCAAGTGCAGACCTGCCATTTTTTTTTTCAGAAATATGAATACAGCTGCAAGCAATGAAGTCTTGAAAGTCTTGAAACAACTGCAGATACCCCCTCTTGTTTACCAGTCCTTGACAAAGGAGACCTCTAGGAGTGATCATAGTGTTTTATACTGATACCTCTTGCTTTTGTGCTGTTTTGTAGCAATGAGAGTGGGGTTTATGGAGTCTGGTGTCCCCACACTTCTCTTGGATCTTATATGGGGATGCTATTTTTTTCATCTCCTTTGTCATTATGGTTCCAGTGTTGTGATATCACCTGTGGAGGGTAGACTTTGGCCAGCTGCTAGGCACCCGGCCAGCTGCTCTCTCACTCCCCCTCCTCAATGGACCAATGGGGGAGAAAATAAGATAGTAACAAGATCATGGGCTGAGATCAAGACAGGGACATCATATACCAATTACCATCATGGGCAAACCAGACCCAGCTTGGGGAAAATAAGTTTACATTATTGCCAGTTAGAAGAGATGTGGATGGTGAGAAACAAAGGCAAAAGTGAAAGAGCACCTTTCTCCTCCCCTTCGTCCCAGACTGAACTCCACCTCTTCCTTCCTGACACCTCTACCTCCCTTGTCCCCCTCAATGGGGTGGCATAGGGGAACGGGGTCTATGGTCAGTCCATAACAGCTCCTCACTGCTGTTCCTTCCTCTTCACACCCCACCCCAGTGTGCAGCCACAGAATGACTTGGGTTGGAAGGGACCAATAAAAGTCCTTGAATCCAACCCCCCCTGCAGGGAGCAGAGACATCCTCAACTAAACCAGGTTGCTCAGAACCTCATCAAGTCTGACCTTGAATGCCACTAGGTCAGTCAGGCAGGACTTGCCCTTAGTGAAGCCGTGCTGTCCATCTCTGATCACCTCCCTGTCCTCTGTATGCATTACCAGAGCTTCTAGGAGAATTTGCTCTATGATCTTCCCAGGCACAGAGGTGAGGCTGACAGGTCAGTAGTTTCTCAGAGTTCTCCTTTCTACCTTTTTCAAAAATGGGTGTAATCTGTCCCGTCTTCCAGTCCGTAGGGACTTCACCTGACTGCCAGGGCTTTTTGAATATAATGGAGAGTGGCTTGGAAACTACATCAGCCAACTCCCTCAGGACTCTGGGATGGGTCTTGTCTGATCCCATAGATGTGTGTACATTCATGTTCCACAGGTGGTCATGAGCCCAATCTTCACTTACAGTGGGAGGGACTTTTTCCCCCTGGTCCTCACCTTATGGTCTTTTAACTTGGGAGGTGTCAGGAGAGATGTTGCCAGTGAAGACCAAGGAAAAAAAGGTTGTTGAGAGCTTCAGCCTTCTCCGCATCTGTTGTTACTAGCTTGCCATTCTTGCTCATCAAGGGAGGTACGTTTTCTTTAACCTTCCTTTTCTAGAAGCCCTTCTTGTTATTCTTCACATTCCTTGCCAAGTTCAGCTCCAGCTGTGCCCTGGCTTTCATGACCTCATACCTCCACAATCGGGCAGCATCTCTGTACTGTTCCCAAAATACCTGTCCCTGTTTCCACTGCCTGTAATTCTTGCCCTTTAGTTTGATCAGCGGGTCTTGACTCAGCCATGCCAGTCTCTTCCCTTCCTTTCTTCATTTCTTACACCTGGGGATCGAGAGTTCATGCATTCCATAGAAAGTGTCCTTAAAGATCTGCCATCTCTCTTCTGCCGCCTTGTCCCTGAGGACTGTTTCCCAGGGTGTCCTATTGACTAACACCTTGAAGAGATGGAATTTTGTTTTCCTGAAGTTCAGGGTCCTGACCATGCTCCTTGTCTGACTGGTGTCCCTTACTACTGTGAATTCTACAAGTGTGTGATCACTGCACCCAGGTTGCCTCCAACCTTGACATCCACGATAAGCTCCCTAGCATTGGTGACCAACAGATCCAGTATTGCACCCACTTGGGTAGGGGTGTCTTGACATAAGAACTTATCTTGACATAAGAACTTATTCTTGACATAAGAATTTATCCTTGAGGCACTCCAGGAGACTCCTGCATTGCTTAGAGCTTGTTGTTCTACCTCTCCAGCAAATGTTGGGGTGGTTAAAGTCCCCAGCAGGACAAGAGCCTGTGAGAGCGATGCCTCCTGTAGCTGGAGTAAGAATGCTTCATCAGTTGGCTCTCCTTGATCAGGCGTTCTGTAGTAGGCTCCGACCACAAGGTTCCCTTTGTTGCCCTAGTCTCTAATTCCTATCCATAAGCTTTTGACTTGCTCATGGCTGTTCTTTAGGGACATCTCTTCATGCTTAACATAGAGGGAAACACTCTGCCCCTCCTTCCCCTCCTGTCCCTTCTGAACAGCCTGTAGCCATCAATAACCACACTCCAGTCATAGGATTCATCCCACCAGGTTTCAGTAACGGACACTATGTTATAGCCTTCCAGCAGCACAGTAGCTTCCAACTTCTGTTTGTTGCCCATGCTGCGTGCATTTGTGTAGAGGCACTTCAGCTGGGCAGTTGGCCATGTCAGCTTCTTAGAGAAGCACCCTTAATTCCTTGAAAACGTTTCCTTGTTGGCTCCTACTATTTCAAGAGCCCCTGTCTCATCTCCGTGAGACTTTGGCTATGCTGCTGTGTTCCCAGCATGCCTCAGGGCAACAGGTTGAAGGCCCTTACTAGCTCCCCATCCCACTAACCGTGGTGCGTCATCCTATAGCTTGTCACAGACAAGCCTGATATTATCCCACTCTCTCTTCAGGGTGAACAAGTCCTCCATGGGCCACAGCTTTTTTCAGGAAATATCTACCTCCTCTGTCATTGAGTCCTCCATGGGCTGAGTGTAGATACCTGCTCCAATGTCATCTCCTCTCTGGAAGCTGCAGAGCTATCCCGGCTCTGACACCTGCAGCACCTCCTCGCTTCCTGCTTCTGTGACCACAGGGCTCACAAGGCTGTGTCTCTCACTTTTCTCCTCATTCTGCTTTGTCTTTGTGGCATTTCACCCTTCCTTAAGCATGTTTTACCTGAGGTGTCACCATCTTGGTTGGGTCCTGTGGTGGGGCTGTTGCAGGGCTAGCCCTGACTGCTAAATGTCAGCCTTGGTCTCTCCTCACAGAGAGGAGCCCCCCTGCTCCCAACACCGCTCCACAGGCACCTAGAACCTCACCACAGAGTTTGTGCTAGTTTTAACTTGGGAAAATTAAGAAACTGCATGGGTTTTGCTTTGTCTTGCTCTTCAGAGAGTTTCCAGACTGGTCTTAGAGGGACAATTTTTGCAGCTGGTTTGGGGTGTGGATGCCTGACTGAGTAATGGGCTGACAGAAATTAATTGCTCCCCATCTTATGGTGAGCACCAAACTGCTCTCATACAGTGAGTAAAGCATTAGGAGAACAAGGGATGGATCTGGAGCTGAGGATCAATGACCTGACTGAAAATAAGAAATTGTCTCCCTGAAGCTGTCCTCACTCCTTACCTTACCCTGTAGTATCCTTCTTGCTCCTCCCTTCAAAATTAGCTCTCAAATATCCTTTGCAGGGTGCTTGGTGCTTTCACCTGAACCCACAAACCTTTTCCAAGTGTTCTGAAACACCCTGTCTATACATTATTGAAATTGCTTTTCTAATGATGACATAGACACGAAGGTGTATCTACCCAGGTCTGCCTTTGGTGTGTGCACTTGGGTTTGGAGCTGTGATGACAACTTGCCAGCACTGCATGAAGCTTGAGAAGGTATTTATAGATAAAAATTAATTCTGTGACTGCAAAGGGATGTGAAATCAGCTAATTGAAAGTTAGGCTGAGGTTTGCAAGAGGAATAAAGCTGTAGTTAATTTAACTGGCCTGTCTCACAAAGGTAGGAGAAGGTGTGAACTGACAAGCAGGATGGGGAATCTTCTCTCTGGCAGTCCAGGTATTGGTATTTTTAAAGTAAGGCACAAGAGCCCTGCCATGAGCAGAAACAATATTTCATCTTAATGGTGGGCAGAAACCCAGCCATGATCTCTGCTTCAGAATGTTTGATGTGAGCAGTAGGGAAATTTATCAATTAGACAAGAACTTAAGATCCCCAAGGGATCTGGTTTCCTGTCACACCTCTGTTCACATACTTTGCACTCCCTAGGATGTCTTCTTGAAACTTCAAGTATTGAAGGAAACAAAGCAAATGAACCCAACCCTGACCTGTCAAGGCTCTTTTACCTCACTCTCAGTGGAGTCATCCAGAGTGCAGACTCTCTTTAAATCAACTTTATATAAGCTCTTAATTACACACCTTTTAAAAAAATGAAGTGATGGCCAGATGTGAAAGAGGGTAAAACATTGACTCCCACCTAGGAAGAGGAGGTAGGGAATTTTGCACTGAAATCAATATAACTGTTTAAGTGCCAGGTAGGAGTCTGGAGGTTTTGAAGTTGTTGGACAGGAAACTGCTGGTGTGTTGGACATGTTGGAAAGGTTTTTGTGATGAGCAAATACAATGCTTCAGATGGCTGAAACAAGGACAAGGCTGCTAATGGACACACATCGATTACTCCTTCAGCTCTATGCTGAGATACACAGCTCTCTGGGCACTTGGTCCAGAGCAGAAGACTTTTCCCTATGGAGGTAGCAAGGGATGTGGCTAGGTGCCAGAGGAAGCTCCCAGAGATGTGAGGATATGGAATTGTATGGTCTCATGTCCTTCCAGACACTAGGGTCATGGGAGGCAGAAATCCCTTCTCCAGTGTTCTCCAAGTGGTTGCAGAGGTCCTCAATGTGTACCTAGCATGGCACACCCAGGAAAACCTATACCTTGGCACAGCTTCTCTGGCAGCAAATGAGTGGTTTGGTGAGAACTTCAGACTCAGAAAGAGTCCTAGGATGAAAACCTAACAGAGCAAGTTGAATGGGTGAAAGAAAGGTTGGTTTATGTGTTTGTGAATAAAATGCATGATCATGTTGCAGTATCTTCCGGGCAAAGCTGCCTTGTGGTTGCCATTGCAGGAGGTTTTTTTACCTGGCTACTGGTTTGTTCAGTGAAATATTCAGAAATGGCAAAGTTTCAATAATTTTAGTACACATAATTTTTTTCTTCAAATTAAATCTGAAAAGCAGATGTCATTTAGGGTTCATTTTGTTTCTGTTTCTTGACCTCTGCAATTACTTAGGAAGCAGAAATGGTGGCCTATGTCTTCAGCACCCACTTGAGCATCTACCACGAGCACAGAGGCAGCCATGTGGTAAATTGTTCCAAGAGTAATTACTCAGCTGAATGTGGCTTCTGTGAGCTGTTTGGAAAATATTTGCTAAGTCAGTTTCTGCATTGTATTGGCTTGTTGATAGTAAAATGAGATGCATTTTCCAGCTAATTTATTTGCAACCATCTGAAGCAAAGCTTGTTTTTCTAAACAAAGAAAATACTGGTGTCAATAGATAACGTTTTGCTGTAACAATCGAGAGCTTTAGCAACCCTTACCTGAACCAGTGGCGACAATAAAACTTGAAAGACATAAGCTGCTTTGCTAAATATTCAGCAGTAGAATTAGATAGGTGTTGAGAGATACAAAAGATTTTTAAAACAAAATGAGGAAATTATCATTAGGGGCTCTGAAGCCTGGTTGCCTCACTTCCTTTGGTGGCAATCTAGGTAGCCTTTTCCTGGGCAAGTGACATGTAAGGACTTTACATCTGTGAGTGCAAAGCCAAGATGAGAAGTGGGAATTCCTCTGTTATAGTGAGGAATTTGCAGTATCAGGCTGTGCAGACTGCCTGGATGGGGTACAGTCCTAGAGGGCAAAGGGGTCCAGGAAGGCTGAGCTCTTTTCAAGAAGGAACTTTGAAAGGCACAGGAGCAGTACGTCCCCAGGTGTCTTATGACAAATTGCAGGGAAAACGACCGGCCTGGCTGAATGGGGAACTTTTGCTGGGACTTAAGAGAAAGAGGAGAGTGACACCTTTGGAAGAAGGGGCCGGCTACTCAGGAAGAGTACAGGGATTTAGTTACATTGTGTAGAAAGAACATTATGAGGTCAAAAGCTCAGATAGAACTCAGCCTGGTCACCACTGTAAGAGATAATAAAAAGCATTTTTACAAATATATTAACAACAAAAAAAGAACTGTGGAGAATCTCCATCCTTTATGGGATGCGAGAGGGAATATTTTTACCAAGGATGAGGAAAAGGCTGAGGTACTTAATGCCTTCTTTGCTTCAGTCTTTAATAGTCAGTTAATGCCTTAATGGATGTTGGAAGAAGGTATAAGCACTGAGCTGTATGTGTGGTATTTTGTTCTTGCCAGGCGCTCCAGCAACACAAGGCACTTACTTGTGTTTATCAAGAGTGTTAGTTATAATAAATTGAAGTAACTTGGAAAGGAGGTTAAGCAGCACTGTGTGCCTGCCCGTTCTTACTTTTTATTTGGCATCTACTGCAGCCCATGGCAGAGGACAGCTGTGGGCAAGGCAGACCCTCAGCCTGTCCCAGTTTATGGCCACTCGTGCCATGCAGGGAACTGCTGTGTTATCCTCTACTGTATGGATGCTTTATAGTCATCTGGAAGTAAAGAATGGTAAGGCCTATGCTAGATGCCTCAAGGGAAATTTGGTTGAGAAAAATGCAAATAGTTGCTTCTTTTTTGATCAGGTCACACAGATAATATTCCTATACTTAAGTACAGGTATACTTAATGTGTAGAGCAAACTGGTGTGGATTTTATTGATTTATCCCTTCAGCAAAGAAAGCACGATTTGCAGTCTTGCGCAAATTATCTTATCAACCTGTTCACATAGTAGCGTCTCCTGGTAGTGTGTTTCTTACGGGACTGTGTGTCCTGTTGCACTTCTTCAGGATTCTCCTTCAAGTACCTTCCCAGCCAGGTCCTATTTAATTTGTGAGGTCTAGTGAGACTGTAGACCAAGATGAAAGTACTATGGGTAAGCTGCCTGTACAAGTCAAATATATGCCAATTAAAATGTACTCAAATGTCCTGCAAAACTAACTCTACTGAGTTACAGGGGCAATAACTATGTTGATGAGGAATGAAATATGAGTCTCTGGGAAGGATCCATGTTTGAGTCTCACCACCTGTGACAGCTGGTGTGTGTTATGGGATGTGATGGAATTAACAGTGAAAATATGTGCCTGACACCAGCAACTGACTTGGTTTGATGGCCTCACTGTTTAGGCTGTGATATTAGGATGGGAAAGCAGCGAATGATAAAAGTTGTAAGTCAGTGCAGCTGCATAGCCAGCCCAGGTGGTTCTGGATGATGAGAATATTCCCTGTATGGTCCTCAAGATTAATCTAGAGGTGTTTTGTGTCATTCAGTCCACATGCAAAGGAAGGTTAGTCCTTTGGGATTTCTTTTGGTCATGATTAGTTCCACATTGCCTTTAGACTTGGAATGCTCTGAGTGCTATGGTATGCATGGGAACTGCATCATCTCTCCAGAAGGCAGAAGCAGCTGATGCCACCTCCTGCCTTTCACTATTTTGAAGCAAGCAGTAAGTTGTATATTCTTCCAGTGCGGCTTTGTGGAGATGGTACTTTTCTCTCCATTTGAGCAAGAACACTGAAAGCTGCCTGCCCCCCCCAAGAGCCTCTTCCTCTAGGTTTGTTTGCACACTGCTTGCCAAACGTCCAAATAAAGGAACCAATCAGATGGCATTTGCTTAATGCATTAATGAATCTGCTTAGGTGTCACCAAGTCTAATTCCTTAGTGAGCTGTGGCAGCTTAATGCCTTGGGACTGAAAGGCTGAAGAGAAGTTGCAGAATGATGGATGGCCAGGGGAGTGCCAAACTTGATGACTTGACTGTGCCATGACCCCAGCCCAATGTTAAACTTCCCTGGGTACTAATGGAAGTGTATAGACAAAAAACAAAGATGAAGGTAGGTCTTCCATCTTGTCATTCTTGCAGAAAACCTGTTATTTGCTTTGTGCTTAATGCCCTTTGCCAAAGGAACTTGAACTCCTTGGGTTGTGAGTTGATTTTACGTAGTAGTGTTTGAGTCACAGTTTCCAAAAAAATTCTTAAAGGATCACTTGGGAAAGCAGGACTTTAGTAGCCTTTGTTATTCCTAGCAAAGTGCATGTTAAAACCCAGTTCAGCACCTGCCAGCTCCTTCCCTCTCTCCTGTGGGGATGCACTGGGGCTCAGAAACAGGTATGTTTTAAGTGTAAGGGTTGGAACACAGCCCTCGGACACTGCTGAAAAAGCAGCCTGTAGCCAGGGGCACTGCTCCTCAAAGCAGGGCTGTGCTGGACAGTTCTGCACACTGGGAAGGCCACGCAGATGCTGAAATGACAGTGCCTGGGCTTCTGGCCAGTGTGAGGAGGGTGCTTGGATCCACAAGTACAAGGGACCACCAGTGCTTTTTTGGGAGCCTTAGCAGATGCTCAGGCCAAACAGATGCGTTAGAGCCCAGGGGAGCAGGTTTGTGGTTTCCCTTCATCGCAGACCATCGGGCTGGCCTTGAACGCCCAGTGTGACAAGCCCCAGGGCTTTGTGGCAGCCTCTCCATACCCCTTTGCTGGCTGAACCATGGCACAGTTTGGTCTGCCCCAGGCCAGGCTCCGTTGCTGGTGCCATGCCAGACTGGTCTGTGGGAGCGCAGATGCAAGTCCTGTGTGTGCTGCATCTCTTCCATGGCTCCTCCAGGGCTCTGCCCAGGGCTTCCCTGGGGACGAGTGGGACCAGTGAGATCCCAGTGAGCCATTCCTTTGCTTTCACAAAGTAAAATGGGCTGAGAACTTCCTCTTGGAAGCTGGAGAGTCTCTGGGAAATTTCAAAAACTTTAAACTTCCTGCAAAAGCACTGGGCATATTAGCCAAAATGTAGTATTTTTTTCGTGGAAACTTAAGGCAAGCATTTCTCATGAAAAGGAGAGCTTGTTTTGTTTCAGATGTTTGCACAGCTTTGTCAAATGTTTCAAGATATGTCAACTAGTGCTTAGCTGAAAATTGTTTTGATCTTTTTTGCCCATTTTGTTTGAAATAGAAGATCCCAACCAAACTCTGTGTTTGGAAGCATTTGTATTTTTACTGAAGAATACATTTCCAGTGAAGGTTTTTATTGCATCTTTTAAAAAAATGCGCTGACAACAGGCCACATAAAGCAGCTTTATTCCATCTTTTAGTCTGTGCACTGACAGATTTTCCCTGACACTTAAAATCAGTAACAGGTTTGCTATTAGCACTGATGGAAATAGATAAGACCTCATCTGTTACCTCTTCTCACGGTTTCCTGTGGCTCCCACAGTAAAAACAAAACAAAACAAAACAAAAGTATTTGTCCCACGGACCCAGAGATCGTTGGCAGCTGGAGAGAGGAAAATGACCCTGCCTGAGCCTCCAGCAGAGCCTGTCACACTGTTACTCTTGCGTTCAACCCAGATTTCAAGGGCACTTCTTTGTTTGGGTTCTTCTCTTACTTCTCCCAGGTACAAACAGTGTAAATCTCTACCGTCTTTCCATAACAACTCAAAAGTCATCAAATTTTAGTCCTCTCATTTCTGGAGAGGTAGCACGTCCGCTAAGAAGTCTTGCTGAAGTCTCAGAAAATGTTGTTTGCTAGGTGATGGAGTTTTATGTTGGGAGAAAGATGGTGAAGTCCTGGCTTTGCTTTGGCATACTGGTGAAATCACCATTGTAATTGCCTTCACTCAGTTGAGGAAGTGAATGACACAGCTTGAGTAAGGTGTATGAAGAGAGATCTTTTTCCTTAGCAGCGGAAGCTCTCACAGTGGTATAGGAAGTATCTCAGGACTGAGTGATGGGAAACCAGTGACTGTACAGGCTGAAAACTTATGTTCCCAAGTTCTGTGCCTCAGTTTCTGCCTCTGTGAAGAAGGGATAATCCTGCTTAACTAGTTTTCCACACTAGTTTTCTTATCTGTGGCTGAATGCCTAGAGTTCCTTGCAGAAAAAAATGATGGAGGCAAAGTACATGCTTCTGAACCTCCCTTCTTCCTGAGGAAAACACTGAAGAAAGTATCTCTAGCCTGAGCAAGCTTGCAGTGTAGCTGGGCAAGCCTATCGGCAAGATTTCCTGGGGTGCATAAAGAAAAGTGTGTCCAGCAGGTCAAGGGAAGTTTTCCTCCCCCTCTACTCTGCACTAGGGAGACCACATCTGGAGTATTGTGTTCAGTTCTGGTCTCCCCAGTTCAACAGGGACAGGGAATAGAGTCCAAAGGAGAGCTCTGAGGATGATGAAGGGACTGGAACATCTCTCTTATGAGGAAAGGCTGAGAGATCTGGGGCTGCTTATCCTGGGAAAGAGAAGACTGAGAGGGGATCTTATTAATGTTTACAAATATCTGAAGGGTGGGTGTCAAGTAGAAGGGGACAGTCTCTTTTCAGTTGTGTCCTGTGATAGGAAAAGAGGTAATGGTAGCAAGGTGAAATGCAGGAAGTTCCACCTCAACATGAGGAAAAACTTGTTTACTGTGAGGGGGGGGACAGAGCTCTGGAACAGGCTGCCCAGAGAGGTTGTGGAGTCTCTTCCTCTAGAGACTTTCAAGACCTGCCTGGATCTGTTCCTGTGTGGCTTGCCCTAGGTGTTCCTGTGCTGGCAAGGGGGTTGGACTTGATCTCCAGAGGTCCCTTCCAACCCCTACCTTATGATTCTATGATATGGGGAAGAACATACTGTTGCAGCTGGATTGTAGAGAGGCTATAAGAAGGGATATACATCAAAATGCTGCACCCCATTGAGCTACTGACCCTTGTTCTTGGTAAGACCTTGTGGGATCTACATTGCAGGGCCTTGAGGAGCAGCTGGCTTGAGATCCCCAAACTGGTTAGCCCTTACCTCCACCTGGGCACTAGCTCGATAAAAAGTTTTTCCCCCTGCCCCCAAGTTCTCTTTTTGGCACTCACATGGTCTCTTCTAGATGTACCAAAGTTTGAACTACCTGCCTGCCTCTAGGTGCAGTCACAAGGCATGATTTTGTGTGGAGGCTCAACTTGCTTCGGGCTCTGCCAACAGGGGATTTATGCCATTTCAATACACTTGCTGTTTTCTTCTTTTCCATACAAAATGCTCAGCACACACCTACCAGCTCCATGAAGAAGAGCTGTCTGCTAAATAAGCTGTTCTCACCATCCTGCCACCACCTTGGAGCGGGCGGGGCGATGCCATTCCTCCTTGGTTCTCCCATGGATGTGCTGTGCCCGCAGAATTCCCCCATACTTCATTTCTGGCACCTAGTGTAAATGATAGCTCAGCTATTTTTCATTTGTTATTATCGTCCGCTGTAGGCTAGCGACTGGAAATCATTTTCTACCTGAGACTGACAGGGATAATGCAATTCATAAGAGGAGCCATTTCTCAAAATGTCCACAGGCTGGGCACAGCAGCTGTTTGATTTCAGCAGGGTCAGACTCGGTCTTCTAATTCCTACTATTTCTGCCCCTCGCCCCCAGCAGGTTCAATGAAGGGAAAAGGCAGCAGAATTGCATCCTATACAATTTTATTTCAAGAGCAGTTATATAAATGAAACAAGCAAATGAAAAAAAAAAAACAAACCCACCACCTCTTTCACACAACTTAAATTCAAGGCAGCCATACAAAACTTTTTCTCCACTGTAGGCACAGCGTTTTGTTTAAAATAGTGAGGGTGAAAAGTGAAATATATCCTTCTACCTCTACAGTCTTCTCCATTAATTTATTGTGGTCTGTAAATACTCAGACTGAGCTTTGTTGTTTGGTTTGTTTTTTATTTTTTTTTTAAGAAAAATCCACCAGCCTGTGCTTATTTTTCCTTTCTGTAGTGATCAGGCAGCTAATTTCCAGAGCCATAGAGGATTTGAATGGAAAGCTGTTAAGAAGGGAATGAGGTGCTTCTTCATCGTGTCTCGTCTCTGTGTTTATTTTGTCATGACAGTACAGTACAGGAGAGTGAAGAAGAAGCCATTACATTGCTGGCTGTCTGAGACAGGCTGTTATCTGCCTGTGAGCCTGGGCATCCTCCAGCTTGTGGTATGCCTTTTGCCAAGGGACCGATGAAAGCTGAAAGTTTTTTTCAGGACCTCTTCAAAGTTGATGGCAGGTAAAACAAATTGCAGGTCTATTTTTTCCTTGTCTCTATCCCCAATCCATGTTTCCATCGCCTTCATTACATTGATGTTCAAAAGCCTGAACAAATCTTTTCATGTGCTCACACTTTATTTTTCCATCCAAATGACCACTTTTTTTTTCTCATTTAGAAAGGAATGAAACAAGATCTTTCCCAGCTGTTTGTAAGACTTAAAGTAAAGAAAAAGCCCTGTTCCTCTGTGTCACTTTTCCCCTAGTGCACTCAGAGCTAGTCACTGACCCATGCTTTGTGGTGGGGTTTCTGAGAGGGCTCAACAGGTCCAGCAACCCAAACGTGTTTTGGTGGCTGCCACCTGGGAAAATGTGACCTTCTAAACATGCCTGCCCTGCACTTCTGTCCTTCATCTCCATGGTGGTCTGTCCCTGTCACCATGAATATCCCTGTCGTTGTACAGGTTTTGAGGTTGTGTATTCTCCTCTTATGATATTTGGGAGCCCTTCAAAATCAGAAATGCAGTTCTGAAGACTCAGCCCCACACCCAAAACTGTGCTGACAGATTTTCTGCTCATCAGAAGAATGGTATTGAGGGGAAAAATGGGGTTCTTGGGACAAGTACAACTAATCTTTCTATAGGAACAGAGGGATTTTAAAGTCTGAGGACTGAATTTTGCATCACTGGGGCTCAGTTCATGGTCCTTGCCTTGGCTTGAATGTGGTGATGTGGGAAGATGTTTTATTTTTTATGCAGCTTTGATGTTGTGCAGGTGCCTCAATCTGCAGTAGCTCTAGAAGCACTTAAAAGCAAGTCCTCAGGGCCTGTAACCCCTGCAGCTGCACTTGGAGGCAGCAGAGGGAGTGTTATCAGAGCTGCAGTTAGCATTGCGTGTTGCTCTGGAAGAGTGGTCCACGGTGCAGGGTCGGTGGAGCTAATGGACTTTGCCCATGCCAGCTCAGATGTGCCTCCAACAGACAGGAGCCCATGCTGACATTCAGGAGACTGCACATTTGGTAAAAACCATGGCAGCTGGGTCCTGTTTTCAAAATTATTTGAGCTAAATTCTGGTAAACTCGGAGACAAGATTTTGGCTTTTTGAGTCATATCCAACCCTCAGGAATATGAAAGATTATTTGCATACACTGTGGTAGCAAACTGGCTCACTGGCCCTGCTTTTGACACATCTGTGTAAGAACCAGGCCCCTTTTCTTTTTTTTCTTACTTTTTTTCTCCCGTGCCCATCTGCCTTTAGACTTTGTATTTGTGTCCTGAGATGATGATTGGCTTTTTGTTTGTTTTGTTTTTTTTCTCCTTCCTTCCTTCCTTCCTTCCTTCCTTCCTTCCTTCCTTCCTTCCTTCCTTCCTTCCTTCCTTCCTT
>JANHFX010017492.1:11734-29873 GCA_027560015.1 Chloroceryle amazona | reverse complement strand
GAGGGGGAGCAGAACCTCCCTCGATCTGCTGGACATGCTCTTCTTAATGCACCCCAGGATACCATTGGCCTTCCTGGTCACAAGGGCACATTGCTGTTCCATGGAGAACTTCTTGTCTGCCAGGACTCCTAAGTCCTTCCCCACAGGGCTGCTCTCCAGCAGATCACCTCCCAGTCTATACTGGTGTACTTTATCATTCTTCCCCAGATGCAGGACTCTGCACTTACTCCTGTTAAACCTCAGTAGGTTCTGCTCTGCCCAGCTCTCCAGTCTGTCCAAGTCTTGCTGGATGGCCACACAGCCTTCAGGTGTATCTGCCAATCCTCCCAGTTTCATGCCATCAGTAAACTTGCTTGGAAGACACTCTGTCTTGTCATCAATGTCATTGATAAAGATGTTGAGCAGGACCGGACCCAGCACTGATCCCTGGGGTACTCCACTAGTTACAGCTCTCCAGCTGGACTTGGCACTATTGACCACCACTCTTTGGACTCTATTATCCAACCAGTTACTAATCTATCTTACTATCTGCTCTTCTATCCCACACTTCCTGAGTTTCTCCACAAGGATGTTATGGGAGACTGTGTCAAGACATGGTCCTCCATAACATCCTTTGCTCTAAATTGGAATGATATGGATTTGGTGGGTGGACTGTTTGGTGGGTAATGAATTTGTTGAATGGTTTCATCCAGAGGGTACTGGGCAATGGCTTGATGTCCAGATGAAGACTGGTCACAAGTGGTGTCCCTCAGAGGTCTGTACTGGGACCAGTGCTGTTTAATATCTTCATCAATGACATAGTGTGATTGAGTGCACTCTCAGCAAGTGTGCAGGTAACACCAAGCTGAGTGGTGCAGTTGACATGCCTGAGGAACAGGATGCCATCCAGAGGGACCTGGACAAGCTGGGGAAGAGGGCCTGTATGAGCCTCATAAGGTTCAACGGGGCCAATAGCAAGGTCCTGCACCTGGGTCAGGCCAACCCCCAGTATCAATACAGGTTGGGTGATGAAGGGATTGAGAGCAGCCCTGGGGAGAAGGACTTGGGGGTACTGGTGGATGAAAAGCTGGACATGAACCAGCAATGCTCATCTGCAGCCCAGAAAGCCAACCATATCCTTGGCTGCTTCAAAGGAAGTGTGGCCAGCTGGTCAAGGGAGGTGATTCTTCTGCTCTGCTCCACTCCAGTGACCTCAACTGGAGTCTTGTGTTCACCTTTGGAGATCTCAGTACATGAAAGACACGGATCTGTTGGAGTAGGTCCAACAGAGAGCCACAAAAATGATCAGAGGGCTGGAACACCTCTGCAATAAGGATGGGCTGAGAGAGTTGGGGTTGTTGAGCCTGGAAAAGAGAAGGCTCTGGGGAGACCTTACTGTACCCCCTTTCAGTACCTAAAGGGGGCCTATAGGAAAGATGGGGACAATCTTATTATCAGGGCCTGTTGAGACAGGATAAGGGGTAATGGTTTTAAATTAGAAGACAGGAGATTCAGACTAGATACGAGGAAGAAATTTCTTACAAGGTTGGTGAAACACTGGCACAGGTTGCCCAGAGATGTGGCAGATGCCCCATCCCTGGACACATTCATGTTTGGGTTGGTCGGAGGTCTGTGCAACCTGATCTAGTTAAAGATGGGTGTAAATACTTTACACAAGTTAGAAGTTCACTGCAGGGAGTTGGACTAGATGACCTTTAAAGGTCTCTTTCAACCCAAAGCATTCTATGATTCTGTGATCCAGTGGTCCTTCAGCTCAGTGTTAGCTCTGCCAAATAATGGGCATGCCCCACAGGAATAACTTCTTTACTGCTGATATGCAGCCAGGATAGTGAATGCAACTAGGGAGAAATATTGCTGAGGAAGTACAGTGACATTTTTGCTGGATATTTTCTGGACTGGAAATGAGCTATATTGTTAAACCGTCTCTCTTTCTCTTTTATTATTGACCTGACCATTCCATGGGGAGAAAAGTCCTGATCTAAGAAATTTATTCCTTTTTTATTGGTTAAAATCATTGGTTAATGATTTTATTATCTGTGAAACCATGTCAGGAATGGTTAGTTCTCTGAGTTTTAACAGCTCTGTTGGAATGTATTTCAGAATGAGCTGCACTGTGTTATTCCCATTAAGGAAATCAGCCTTTAGTCATGCTGCCCAGAAAGTGGCTGATCCACTACAGTTTAGAGTGAAACTCCTTGGGAAAATGAATTCTCTAGCTTCAAGAACACAGCTCTGGTTTTGGTAACATTCCAGCAGTCCTAAGCTTTTCTTTAAACGCCCTCTAAAATATTCCAGCAAAGAGGAGGTAATGTTGATACTCACCTCTGCAAAGGCGTATAACTATTAAAAAACAGGAGTTATTTTAGCTACTCGGAAAAAGAGGATATTTACTAAAGTCAAAAAGGGTAGGAACAGATAGGAACCCTTCTGGCAAGGGCAATCTCCATCTCTCTGCTCTCCTCTCTCAAACACATGTGTTCACCAGAAGCCATGGGCTAAGGTTTTTATCATGCAGTAGGTTTGAGTCTGATGGCCAATAGAGTAACGTCATTTCTGCTGCCAGTGCAATATGGCAGTACCTATCTGTATGCAGAGGTTATATGGACCTTGCTGTTCTCGTCCACAATCTATATCTGTGTCTTATCAGAGCTCTGGACTCTGGAACCTGTCTCACCTGTTCTCCAGCATCATGGTGTTGGTGGTGTCAAGTCTGCTGAATGTTTATGTGAACCTCTGCCCCTACTCAGCCAGGCTGAGGAGATGGATCAACTCATGATCCATCACCCTCCAAGTGACGATGACTTGAAGGACACCAATGGAAGGGCAAGGGCTAGGGACAATGGGGAGCAGGCTTCCCCTTTGGTGACTCTTCAGTATTTAGCACAAAGTGTCACTGAAAATCATAATCTTTTTCTCTTGAGAAGCAAATTCTCTTGGGAAGATATTTGACAGCTACAGAGATTGTTAGAGTGTTTTCCCTGGTGCAGAAGTCACTGGCTGGGACATGGCGCTGAAGGTATGCAAAAAACATTCTGTGTGTACAAAGGCCAATTCAGAGCAGGTTGGAATGGCAGAGCAAGTGACACACCAGTGAACAGGTGCAAAGTGCATGCTCAGAAGCACAGCAGCACAGATTATCATGTTGAGTGAGGCTGCAAAGCAAAGTGGGAGAGCTTGCTTTTCCTTGGTTACCTTTCTTGCAGTATTTTCAGACCTCTCATTCTCCATTTTTCTGTTCATTAAGACCAGTGTTTCTCCAACTTGTTTTCACATGAGTCCTTGTTTGGACTCATGTGGTCTCAGAGATCAGCTGAGTTCTTCAGAAGCAAAGAAGTGAGAAGCAGCTGCAATTACTTGCCATGAATGTTAAGAAACAGCAAATGACCTCTCACTGCTGGTTAGCACAGATGGCATTTATTCCCCCTCCCTGGGCTGTAGGACCCAAACTGCCTGTTTGCTGGTGATGTGAGTTCTTTGTATGTCTTAGAGCACTCCTGTGACTCTTGTGGTTCAAGCAGGGCTTTCTGATCTCAGTTGACAAAGAGTGTCTTGGAGCAGTGGAAGGTTATGGCACTCGAGTGTTGCACGTCACTGGGTGTAACTGTGTGGCAGGGTGAGGAAAGGAGACATTCTTCTGAAACTGCTGTAATGTATATTGAGACTAATGTTGTAATGTATGTTGGATATTAAAGACTATGACAGTCTGATGCTGTGTTCCTGATGAGGTGTTGTGGGTGGTTTATTTAGTTCACTTGATGCTTCATGCTGTATTTCCATTACAGCTAGATCCATGTTACCTTGTGCAAGTTGGCTCAGAAGAAAAATACAAGAGAGAAGAGAGATAGAACTTTTGCATATAAAGAGGGAGAAGAGGCAAGAAAAGGAAAAGTCCTTGCAGCTCCCCACCCAGAGTGTTGAGCCTGAAGGTGTAGCTGAAGAACATAAGCGCTTGTTCTGTCTGTGGGTCTTGTTCACTTGTTTGCTATTTGCAAAGTGTTGCAAATGTCTGTGAAATCAGACTGGAAGGCTGTTACATGTGCCTCTGAGCAGAAGTTAGAATAGGATTTATTTCCATTTTCCAAAGAAAAATACAGAGGCATGAAGTGTCTTGTCCATGGCCCACACCGAATCAGTCACAGAGTATCACCTTCCCCCCTTCTTCTATAAAGTCTTTCAGATTGGATAGTTATAGCAAACTGCATTGGGGCTTCAGGCTCTGACCATTCAAGGTCAGTTTGGACGGGGCTTTGAGCAACCTGATGTCTGAGCAGCCTAACATAAAGATGTCCCTGCTCACTACAGGGGCCTTGGACTTGATGACCCTTAAAGGTTCCTTCCAATGCAAATGATTCTATGGTTCAGTGATCACTGTCCCATGTTAATGTGCAGCTGTTATGCTTGGAATTGTCTGGGACAACAAAGGGATGTTACCCAGCGCCAGCAATATTTCCAGCCTTTTCAAGGCCCATGGTCACCTTGTCCAGCACTCGTCACTTACAAGGTTTTTTCCAGTGTCTGCAGACTTTGTCCTACCACCTATCAACGAGACAGTTTCCATTCCTACCAACATGAGCAATGCATGCAGAGAGTGTGCTGGTGCCTTGAGAAAGCGAGTCAACAGGTCCTCGTTGCCCAGCATCCCCACCATTAGCCAGGGTGGCAGCTTCCCACGCAACTCCTCAGGTGAGCCCTCTCCTCTGCAGCCCCCACACCAGATCTTTTCTTGTGCAAGGAGCACAAACTGCCTCATTTCTCAAACACAGAGGATCTCTGAACACAGGATCTTGTGTTCAAAGCCTGTCCTGAGGATTGAGAGCAAACCTGCTTTGGGTCCATTCTGTCTTGGTCATACTGGAACAGTTGGTGCTTACAGATCCATTGGGAAGTTCAGCTGAATGAATACAGTAGTGGTAAAGCCTTTATCTCTGGCTTTCACCCACACTGGTAGTCCAAAATAGAAGATTGATGCCGAGAGGCAGCAGTAACTGCAGGGCTAAGCTCTGGTGAAGCCTATCAGGGTGTACTCCTTGTGCACATCTATGCATCACAGTGATCAATTAGCTACTCCCTGTCTTGGCCCTCTGCCTGTGCTGCTGGCTGGCTCTCTAGGTGGCTTTTCTGCTATTGCAGCCAGGGTCATCTCTGCATGGAAATTAGTGACTTGGTACAATTGTATTGCACCTCAGGTGATTAATGTCTTCTAGCTTCTCTCATTCCACTACCAGCAATGCAAGCTGGGAACAAGCAGTGCCTCTTCTGTCACCCTACACCAATATGGTGGCCATGTGTAGCACATGACCTACAGGAGAGGCCACCTGGTGCTCCCAAGCTGCTTCCTACCTGCCATAAATATACAGCAAACAGTGAGTCCATAGGAAGTCTTATCTCTTTTTTGTGGATAGCCTGTCTCGTGTTGTGATCCTGAGTAGCATGAGTTAAGAAAAAGGGAGCTAGGAATGATACTTTGAATGCTCTTTTCTAGCTACTCTGATTTTCAAAATTGACCTGAACTAGGCTGACATGGCTCTTCATTCCTATTGAATATAGATGTGTATAGCTACATATTCATGCAGTGACATCACAGATGTCAGTGACAATGATATCAATGACATCCAGATTAGTTCCCATCTGAATATTTTTGATTTTTGAGTTCATCTATCTTCCGTACTTTGTAGAACACACAAGGCAGCATAAAACCCCTACAGAGTCCCTAGCAGTTAATCTAGATTCTGTGCAATATTTATACTCAATACTTTTAGACAGCTCAGGTGTTTTCATCTACACTTTAGAAAATGAGCTTTTGAGTGCAAGACATGAAATTTTTGACCTACAGTGCTTTTGATGACAGTTTTTATAACAAATGCATTTGTCATCTGAATTTTCTTATACCTTGTATATTTATCATCAAAAGAGTGTGTTTGCCAACAATTTGCATCTATATTTACATATTTTTATTCTCAGTTCACATTAGGAAGTTTTTTTTGTCACAACTATCTAGACTAGAAATTGCATTTTTCCACAAGAGAAAGCTTAGGCATCGCACAGTTTGCAAACAAGTACATTTGATGACAAATAAATTTCACCTAAGAATCTTCAAAATACACCCAGTGGGTACCTCTGAAATAATAAATATTCATAACACTCTTGGACAAAACCAAAATCTATGAACTACTACTTTCCCAATAGTGCGCTAAAATGTATGTGCACTCAGCTGCCTGCTGTCTAGAATAGTTGAAGTAAATGGAAACAGAGGCCCTGTAAGATTTAGAGGGTCAGGTATCATGACTCCCTGGTGGTTTCTCCTCGGGGATCCTCCCAAGCCTGGAAGGACTCAGTTGTTCAGGGTTGGTGCTGGAGCAGCTGGAGGTGTTTCCTTGGAGATTTACAGGGTGCCTCTTCCTCAGTGCTCCAGGGAGGAATGTGCACACCTCAGGAGCTTACTCCTGGGGTAGCAAGTCTTGCTGGGAAGCACTGGCTCCGCTGAGCATGATCTCTGTGTCACCATGAATCTGCAAGCTGGTTGTGGTACCTGTATGGGTTTGGGAGCTGGCTTTGTGTGTGAAATTTTCAGATTTAAACAGGGAGCAGGAGGTCATTGGGAGGTGGTTGGGTGCTGAGGAAAGCAATGAGCCAGACAGCATGGAAGTCTCTGAGACAATGCCAGTTTGCACCCTTAGGTAATCTCAGCTGGGAGACTGGGTTGCAGTCTGCTTGGTGGCAAGGTGCCTTCCCCAGGGTATGTGATGCTGGTATTTGACCCTCTCCTTACAGCAGACTCGCTGCTGCCCATTACTCTGGAATACCTGGAGTGGGGAAAGAAGCCAGAGCATGGGAGTGCCCAGGAAACCAGACCCTTCCTTCACCCACAGCAGGAGCTGCTCAATGCGTTCACATGGCTCAGCACTGATGACTGGTAAGAAAGCCTCCTGATCATTCTTTCTCCCCCTCAGTGTAAAGGTAAGCTAGAAAAAAAAACATTTTTAATGCCTCTGAGCCCAAACAACCCACATGTCAAAAGGGATCCTAGTGAAACCACACCAAAGCAGTCATGGTATAAAGCTATGAGAGCAGCCCTTTGTTTGCCTTGGTCCATAGAAGTGCTACAGCCGCAGGGGGGCCCATACAGTTCCCTAGCTTTGCCTTCTGTTCCATATGAAATCTTCAGGATAGAGAGAAAGTAGTGAAATGAGATGATTTGCTGGCTGAAACTAGAAGTGGGACAGAAACAGTCTTGAGTTTAGAGACTTAGGGGCCTCAGGTCACTGGCCAAGGTGGGACTGAGTAAGGATTTATCTCTGGTGCTGCTGCTGGCTGCAACAGCAGGAGACAGGGCTTCCCTGTAACCTCCTGCATGTGCATCCCAGGAGTGCCTCTGGGGAGTTCCTATTTCTCAGAAACAGACTGAGGCATGGTGCAAAGTTACTCAGCCTGTTGTTTCTCCTGAAGGGCTCATGGCAAAAGACAAGGAAAAAGAAAAAAAAATCCTTTAGGAATTTTTCACTTTTGGAATTAAACTTTTTCCTCGTTGCTGCTTAATATGGGCTGAAGATGTTTTGTTAATAATCACAGTGTGTTCTGAAAGTAGACACAGACAGGAGGACACTCTACAAATTTCAGGTGATATTGGTTGCCTTTTTGATTTCTGGGTTAGCACACACTCACTAGCGCTCTGTTCACACTGGGATAACCGTGACAAATCTGTGATGCATCTCCTTGTATGATCACTTTGTTTTGCCTCTCCCTCTTCTTTCTTTCTGTTTGGTGCCTTGTGAGGTGCAAAGAGCTGCTGCATCTATGGGGGGTCCAGGTTATGCTCAGGGACTCCAGTGGGGTTGGGTCCCCAGCCCTGCCCTGCAGCCCTGGTAAACCAGTGACTTCATCATGTGCCTTCCTGTAGCTCGGGTCCTTCACAAAGAAAGTGTTGAAAGAAGCCTGGTTTTAATACTACTAAAGAATGTCTTGCTATTGTGTGTGTTATTTTAAGTAGGGATTTTCTAGAAAACCCAGCGTGGAATCTTTTAAGACATACTGCTCATATGGCTTTTTTGTTTTGTTTTTTTTTGGGGGGTGTGGGGTGGGAGGGTGTGAGGTGGAGTGCAACAACTACATTGCAGAGTGCAGGTTCAGTTAAGGAGTGGCAGGTCAGACTGTCACTTCTGAACTGCCCTTTGGGGATGGCAAAGAGGGAAAAGGTCGCAGTTACAGCCAGCTGGGACTCTATTTTAGGGACAGGGTACAGGCAGGGTGCAAGAAAAAGAAACAGGGCACAGTCTCCCAGTTTCTAGGAAGCAGCAACATAGGGACTTAGTGTGCCAGGGGTTTCATAAAGGCTGTCTTGTTTAAAGGACACAAATTAACCCATCCCCTCTGAAACCATCTGTTTGACCTTTGGATTTATGTACACCTTTGACCAAGACATCATCCTGTGACAACACGTTCCATGGTTTAATTAAGTGCCATATCAGGGGCACCTCCCTTTGTTTGTTTGAGCTGACACACTGGTAATTTCAGAGGGTGCTGCCTAGTTATTGGGTGGTGAGAAAAATCAATCATTTTTGTAATTACCTTCCAGGCAGCAGCAGATGAAGGGGCTCCACAGCATCAGATGCCTGGCTCTCTGCCACTCTGAAGTCCTTCTTTGTAGACTTCATGATGTTTCCTTGGCCGTTACCACAGAGGTAAGAACATTGTGTTGGACTGTGTCCCATGTACCTTGTACACAGGGCATAGAGTAGATCTGTGCTTGTTCATTTACATGTGCACTGTGTCTGCCTTCATTACTATTTTTAGACCTTGTTTTTCTAATAGCTATGTCACCTATCTGTATGATCTGTCTGTACATATAGCTATATTTACTGTTGCCTAGGGCATCTGTCCCTCTCCTCTTTGAGCTTGGTGTCATTATAATGCAATATGCAAATGCAGAAACTGAGGTAATTTGCTACAGCCCAAATTTCTGCCCAATCTGTAATTAAACACTGCAGCTTTTGCCTCCCAGCTTCCTCCCACTTCCTCCTCCTCAGTATCTTGGGGGATTGACTGCAAGTATTTCTTTACCAGTATTTCCTGATGATGTCGTCTTCTTCCTTTCTTCCTGCTTTTTTTTTTGGAATTTACTATTTCCATTGATCCCCTGTCCACTGTTGGAATTTTGCACTGCAACTGCTGGGTGCTCAGAGCAGCCTTGCTGTGGCTTTGCAGGGCAGTTGGGCACAGCTTCACTATCTTGTTTCTTGGTTAACAGAGGCATCTTGACCTAAACCCCTTAATAGCATCTGTGACTCTATATTTCCAAAGTGGTACTTTGTGGCCTGAACCACCTGCTTTCTACTCTTACCACATGATTGCCAAATGCATTCAATTTTCCTTTTCTTGCAGAAGACAGTAAGACTTTGCTCATCTTCATGAAAGTCAATCCTTCTATCCAATATTTAATGATGTTGGAGGCTTGAGTGCCCCTTGGGAGGACTCTTCAAACCTTTCTGTTCAGATATGCAGGACTCATACTCTTTCACTCTGAGATCAGGATTAGAAGAAGCCTTTTCATCTTAGATTATCTGATTTTTATATCACTTATATTTCAGAGGAAATCTCCTCCTCTCAGTTCTACACACTCATGTGCAGAGACATCTTTCAGCTTTAATTTCCCTGTAGTACCAGATTTTGCTTCTGCATGCCCTTCTAGCACTTAGGTTGTTCATTTTTATTAAGACACCACTGAGTCTGGCAGAAAGGCCCACTGGTCTGTCCTTCGAAGTAACTCTCAAATACAACACATGACTCTGAGATGCTCATGGGAGAGCCTTTTGGAGGGAGGGATCACTCCAGAGCAGCACTGAAAGCTGTAAAACCCCACTGATGGCAGCTCTAATTGCATGTGATCTCTAGGCAGGGTCCTTGAGAGCCTTGAGCCCCATAGCTGGGGTTCTCCTGGGTAGTCAGCCACAGATGGGTACAAGTCTCTGATGTGAATTAGGCCGAAGACTTCAGCCTGTATTTTGTGTTTCCTGGTTGAGTGCTCAGTCAGTGCTTCGTTTTTGCATGGGAGGAAGGTTGTACTTTTCCTCTAGCTTGTATTTATGAATTGTGTCTTTATAGTTGAAAAACAGCCCTTGCTTTCATTTGTTTGTTGTTTTGTTTTCAAAAAAAGGGCCTGAAATCCAAGCAGTGTACATTATGGGCTAAGTAGCACACTTTGTTCTAGGCGAAATGCTATTTTTGAGGCCTGCAGTCTCATTAAAATTGTATTGTACAAGTGGGCCTGAGGCCAGAGGAGAAGTTGACATCAGAGTAAATATGTGTCTGTGCTTGTGGTCCTCTGCTCCTTCCGTGCTCTTAGCATTCCACCTGAAAACAGCAAGCAGTCTTGTTTCCTGGGACTTTCATGCAGGGGAACTGACTTTCTTGACAAGGTTGTTCTTACATTTCTCATCATGATTTCTCCAGGTGAACAACCTCCGCTCGAAGGTGTCTCGATTTGCAATCTTCACTCTTGGAGAGCTCTTCAGGACCACGAAGCAGCATATGGACCATGAGGTGGATGAGGTTGCTCAGGTCTTGCTCCAGAAGATGGGAGACTCCAGCGAGTTCATTCAGAAAGCAGCCAATGAGTCCCTGGGAATCATGTCAGGGAGTGTGACTCCTGCACGAGCAATGACTGCTCTCATAGCTAGTGGAGTCCAGTACGTCATTCTTCTTAGTGATGTCCTTAGCCTTAGATTATGTAGGTAGGGGGAAGGGACAGGAGGCAGAAGGAGAATGATGGGAGGGAAGGGTCCCTTCTCCTGCATCTTCTGTGAACTCAGTGGTTAGGTTTTCTGGTCAACCTTGCTTCCTTCCTCTTGTCATCTGCTTCTGCTCTACTGCAGCCTGTTTGTTCTCACAGTCTGTCAACACTGCCTGGACATGGTGAATGATGGGGAAGTGAAAGTCCCTGCAAAGGGTGGTGATAGCGCTTTGTGGCTTTGAGGGAAGAGGGACAATGTCAATTTGAGCAGCAAACACACTTTTATATCTCACAACGCTAACCACAGAGGTGATGGGAAAACCCATGCATCATCATTATTCTATTAACTTGAGAAATAAGGAGGCTAAGTGCTGAGACATGGAGCACGTTAGGGAGAACCTGCTGGGTGCAGCATGGCCTGCACATTAAGCAGAGCTTCTGCTCAGAGGATTCTGTCTGACTGTCATGTCTTTAAAGCTCCATTTTCTATTCAAATTGATGCTGCCTGTTAGCCTTGAGATGGTGAGTCACCATATAGGTGCCTTCACAGCTTGACTCCCATGGGATAGATGAAGCAAATGCAGCCTTCAAATATTAGTGCTGGGCCTGATGATAGTTGCAAATGGGCACCCTCTAGAAATGACAACCTGGCTAAAAGGACTGCTACCCTTTCTTCAGCTTTGGAAGAAGTTAAAACATTCAAATGTACCTCTTACCAAGCCTCAAAGAACAAACTGGCTGCATTGCTGGATGTTCTGCAACATCGTGCCCCACAGGGGTTTCCCTCCCATTTGTTTTTTTTTTCAAGGGTCTGCAGATTTGGAAACAAGTGTGTGGAATAAGCCTCCAACCTCCTGCAGCTCTGTCTCTGACAAGTCAGTGTGAATTGTCTTTTGTTTTCCTCTACCTCAGAGTTAATTTCATGAAAAAAATTATCACATAGCCCAAGAAGATTGAATTCCTCTCTCTTCTTTGCAGGTAGTCCCTCTGTACAATGCCATCTTTGTGTTTATCTGAGGACAAAGTGGTGGCTAAAATTGCCATGAGAACATATGCTTCCTTCCCTCAGCAATGACAGGGAGCATGCTGTGACCAAGGCCTGTGCTTCTGACCCTCCTTTTCCCCCTGCTCCAGTGTTTGTTCTCATGTTTCCAGGCACCCCAATGCCCTGGTGCGGCAGTGTGCAGCCAGACACCTACTGACCGTGTTGGAGCAAATTGGAGCCAAGAAGCTCCTGTCGGGCAAGCGTGTCGTCACTGACCTACTGGTGGGTACACTGGTGAAGCTTGCTCAGGACTCTCATCCAGACACAAGGTGATGATCTTCATTTCACCTCCTAAAACATGAAGACTGTTTGATATCTGGCTATAAATGATAAAATTATGAAAGAGTGGATGGTAAAGTAATATTAAGAAAGTTACTTCACAGTGTGGATAACATTTGGGAAATGACTGTACTGGGTAACATAAGGTTTTTCAGCAAGATGGACTGTTGCCAAATTCCTGTGACCTGAACGATTCTTTCTTCAGATCAACTGAGCTCAGATGAGTCAGTCAAACAGTTCTGTTTGATCTTAAGTGTGTAATGCAAAGCTGAAGTGTTGCCATGGGTCATCACTGAAGGATCCCAAGCTTTTCTTTCTGATAAGGTTAAGTCTGACCTAGAAAAAATCCTGCTGTCTTTAACCAATGTATTCAGTCTTCCTCAATCTCTTCTGTGGATTTTAATGCCTATGATAGTCACAGATTTTTCTTCCCAATCATCATATAATGTTATTGTCTATGGCTGAATGGCCTCCAAATTTCCTCTTGAAGATAGCTGGAGTTTCCCAGTAGCAAAACCAACCCAAACCCTCTAAAATATGCCTTACTTTATTAATTTAAATTCCCATTGATAGGTGTCAAGAACACATGAGCATCTAGCTGCCTGTGTGCATACATGTAATATAGAATAATAAATAGGAAGCATGAAGCGATTTGTCCTTGATCCTCCACCAGTTAAAGGAAGGAAAAATATTGGGCAGTGGCAGCAAGACACTGCAAATAAGCCATGACAGCAAAGCAGGAGATGTGCTTCCTTTATCCTATGGGATCTTTCGATTTCACAGAAGCATACTCACAATTTCAAAGTGAAGTTGTATTTTCCTCCTACCCTGTATGCCTCTTGTGTTCACCTGGCAGTGTTTTGCAGTGATGGCAAGTGGAGGTAAATATCTCTCTGGTGAGTTGGTAACACCTTCTCATGCAGCTATTGCACACAATGAGTTTAAAATAGCAGCTTATTGTGTCAACATTTTTCCTTTGTGTATTCACAAGAGAGAAAAGACTGTAATAGTCTCTATTAATTTCTCTCCTGTGTTAGGTATTACGGAAGGAAGATGCTGAATGTATTGATGAGTCATGACAAATTTGATAGGTATTTGAAAGAGTCTGCCCCCTTGCGTGACTTGCAAGATGTTATGGCAAGAATTAAGCAGAAAGTAAGTGTTTGGCGGGAGAAATGTCTCCTTTATACAAGTACTGAGATTGCTAATATGAATTAAAACATACCTAATCTTTCTTTATATAATTCTTTTTCTGCTGAATCATTTTGTTCTTAGGAATGACCTCTTGACTCTCATCATGTTTATATGCACAGAGTGAAGGAACTAGTATCATTAGAAATAAAGCGGATGTATTTTGAAAATCAGTCACAAACAAGGAAGAGAAGCAGGAGAAAATTATTTTGCCTTTAGGCATTAAAAAAAACCCCAACACTACTCCCGAGCCCCATAAAAACAAGGCAGTGAGAATAGTGCTTCTGAAGATAGTGGAGTCTTTGCAACAGACAAAGGAGGTAGTAGTGCCAAGAAAACTTCAAAATATACAAAAGATGTACGAGGCAATCCTAATTAGTACATATATTATCTGTATTCTGGGAATAATATGTTGTCATGCACTGTGGAGCTGGGAGAAGTTTTGTGAATTCAGCATCCAGTGGAAAATCATCCCTTTTTTTTGTTGTTCACTTTATTTTTTTTCCTTCTCCACATTCTTCTGTATTTGCATTCTAGAAAGGAACATGCCTTTGTGGAGGAAAAGGGAGAGGAAGGGTGAACCAAATTAACTCCCAACACAATGGGCTCCAGAGAGTCCAAAAGTTTCCTGCTGCTCCATTTATGAAGGCTTGTTCCCTTCCTGTTCATTAATTCATTCACTCATTCATTCCCCTTCCAGCATCATTCCTATTTGTTCTCAAGACTGATGAATTCAGCATTTTATATTGCTGCCCACTACGGTAGCACCTACAACCTGCCTCGAGTTATTGAAAACAAATAGTATACATCAATGAATCTCTGGCATGTCTCCCTCTCAAAGTTATGAAACATTTTCCTCAGCCAGCCTTTCTTGGTAGCAGTGATTGTGGTTATAACTTGTGTATAAAACAAGCAATTTCCCATTTTTTCTTCTATAGATTAATGTGTGTGGTGGTTTTTTGTTTTGATTTGTTTGTTTGGTCTTTTTTTCATTTATATATATGCATAGGGGATAGAAGACCGTAAGTGTGAACCTCCATCTGCTGCAGACCCCAGGAAGTCTTGGAACAGCAACTTGGTGGTCCCCCAGGACAACCTGCCTTCTGCTGCAGGGTAAAGAGCGCTTCTCTTATATCTGACAAAGCACATCACAAGTTTTACATGTTTCATCCTCAGTAACATTTTTCTGGTAGAGACAAACTGTGCCTGAGACTGCTTCCTTGCCCCACAAATCTGTGATTAAAAAAGTCTACTTCTGCATTAGTCCAACCACAAGTTCCATGGAGGGTTTTCCACAAAAATGGAGAGAGGAGAAGACAGGCACCATTTGCAGCTCAGAAGATCCAGTGCAGTGACAAGGAGAGTGTTGTGGGGGCTGTAAGGGGCTGTGTCTCTGCTGTTTGACTTGGAACAAGAAATTTAAATCAGAGAGTTTTTATCTGAGCAGAGATTTTTTTTTAGATGGGTGGCTTGATGAGAAGTCTAGAACCAAGCTACTATTTCCCAAAATAGCAATTTCTATGCGTGTGTTTTGGCCTGGCTTTCTGACCCCCCAAACAGTACCAGCAAGACAATTCCTGAGCAGTTCTTGTCAACAAACATCTCAATGTGGACTTTTTCTGTAGATATTCATGCACTTCTTAGTCATTACTGGTTGCTTAATAGACAATATTTTTATTTCCCTTGTGCTGCAATCAGCATTCAAGATAGAAATTTGGTCCTTGCCATCTCCCCATGCCAACCGGAGAGCTACTTGTACCTGCTCTCCTCTGATAACAAAGAGGATTTATTTAGCTCTGTTGTGCTCAGCAGTGGCAGGAAGGTGATCACATGCCTTGCTAGCATGGTTAGAACCTCCCCATGCTCATGGCAGAGAGAGGTTGATCCAAGAGAACTATTCCCATTGGGTTTGTTAAGCTTTTGATCCATTCCCTAGTGAAGTAATAAGGTGAGTGTAGCTGTGGGATGTCTGCCTGCTTTATCTCTGTTACTAATTTTAGGGATCCTTTCAGATATGCCCCTTAATTTCTCTGGGTAGGATTCATCTGTTCAGATGCATCTGGGCTATTTATCTGGATTCCCATACCAGTTGTAGAGACAGTTCTCCAGAGTAATTAATTTCCTTATCATATAGACACCTCCCATAAGATGAGGCATTTAAACTTGGAACTAGTACATATTTTTCCCCACAAAGGGATGCTAGATGAGTACCTGGGAAAACATTGGAAGATAAATGAGATGAATCTCATCCTCAGTGCCTTGGTTTTCCTGAGTAAGCACTAGCAACAGTATCACTTGTACATTGTCTCCTGTAATGATTGTTGTGAGATCAAAGCTGCTTTTCAGATCAGGATCTAGCTGAAACACATCATTAGGAAGTCTCCTCAATATGTTTTCCTTGCAATTAACTGAAGATATTATCACCAAAAGCTTTTACCTCATTTTGTTTTCCAGTTTGAAGTCTGGTTCTGACGAACTTGTCTTAACCCGTCAGCCAGTCCGTCACATGTCACTTCGAACTGTGGAAGGAACTGAACAGCTCAATGAGCTTTACAAGCTCATGACAGCAAAGGAGTTTCAGACACGAATAGAGGGAGTGGTGCTCCTCCTAGATTACTGCAAAAGCAGCTCTGAGCTCATCTCCACTAATGTTGTCCAGGTATGCAGGACACGTCTGTTGCTCTTTTCCCATTAGATTCCTTCTCAAACCTGTACCAGTAAAGTTAATTCAGTGTGTCTTGGCACTACATACTATTTGTTTGTGACAGGCTGGTCCCTTCTCACTCAGGATAATTTAATTCAGCTCCAGGCTTCAGGGCAGGTAATTTCAGTCCAGATGTATATCTCTGGCAGGTGCCTATTGGTGCTGTTCATGAGATGATGACAGAACTTACTGTTGCTTAGCTTCTGCTGTCTCCTACTACCAGTTAGGTTGAAATAAAGGAAAACCAGCCACTGAAAGGTAGGCAATCATCCCCTGGAAGAAAAATGGGTTGGGGTGGAGAAGAGAAGTAACAGGCTGAGTTGATTTAAAGGATGCTCCTGTACCTTTTATCTTGTCTTGCACAGACACAACTCTGCCTGTTCACTTCCATCCTCATCCCTTTCAAACTTTGGAAAGAGTGTTCTCACCCTTCCTGGGGTACTTTTTTTTTTTATTTTTGGAGGAGGAGAATGGCTAGAGACAGATATTATCATTTTTCTCCTCCCGACAGCTGCTTTTTTTTTTTGGTTTTCCAGAAAACAGCACCTGATAATGTGGCTGCCAAAGGACTGAACCTGCTCTAATGAGAGCTGCACAGCACATTAAACTTCAGAAGTCTATCTGTTAGCTAGACAAATGGCCTCAATCCTGAAGAGTTCATCAGAGCCCTGCACTCCTCCAGACGCAGGTTCTGAGACAAATGAAACAAAACCTGGATCTCATCCAGCCACAGAAAACTGCTCAGTACTTGAGACAACTTTATGGAAATATGGACATTGAAAATACCTTTTTTCCTACATCTATACCAAAGATACTATTTTGCATTATTAAAATGTCATTAATTTAATGATTTACAGGTAAAGAGAAACATCATATAAACTATCCTGTCCCCACCTAAACCTAATAAAATATGAAAATTTTTTCAACCAGCATGAGGTTCTGCAAGTGGAACATGCAGCGAGTATGCCACAGTGAAATGGTGCTAGGAAGCTCTGATCCAATAGAAAGGATTACAGTATTCTTGTACATTGCTGGGTACTTGTTTTTATATCCCTTATTGAAACAAAGACATTTTAATCCAGCTTTCATGTAAATTTTTGTTTGTCTGTTTTTAACAGATTTTTGATGTTTTTGTCCTGAGAGTTCAGGATTGCAACAAGAAAGTGAAACAGAAGGCACTGGAAGTGCTGGCTTTAATGGTGCCCACACTTGGAGATGCCTTACACCCAGTTCTGGTCTCTCTGGTCGGAGCAGTGACTGACAACCTTAACTCAAAGCAAGTGGGGATTTATGCTGCAGCTGTGAACGTGCTGGAGGCATTCATTGCTCACCTAGGTACGGCTAACCTCTGACACTGACTCTCCTCACCTGAAGCTTCCCCATCTTGGAGTTAAGAGAACACTGCGTCTGTTGATAGCTGTTTTCATATGTGGAAATATCTAGCTGCTGCAAGATGTTTATGGAGTCCTGAGGGCACTCTTTCTGTCCCAGTCTGTTGTGTCGTGTCACAATGTGCAGCTGAATGGATGATTCTTATCAACCGGATCATGTCTGGTTATTAATTCAGTAGAGAGGACATTATAGGGATTAAGTTCCTGATAGAAGAGCATGAGGGAAGTGACCAGCATCTGTCATGACTATTTTTCCTCCTTCCTCCTGGGAAATTGCATGCATTTTGTTTTTATTGGATTGGATTTCTAAGATATGTGCATTCTTTTAAGTTTACATCCACTCAAACAAGATGAAAGGAATGTACTTTTTCCTCAAAACACATGGTAGGAAGGGTGGTGGAGGCTGTTTGCTCTCACTGGGCTTTGTTCCATGCACTGGCAGCTCTCCTGAACAGATGTGTCTGGCACTTGCTGACACTAAAATGAAGAGCTTTGAACTCAGTTCCTCATTTTTCAATTTTGGGTAGTAGTTTAGCTGCATAAATCCCAAATGAAAATGTCCTTGTGAATTCAAAGATTGAGAACTTGAATTTAATATGATACCATGTTACAAAAGATCACCAGAGGGACCTGGACAAGCTGGAGAGGTAGGCCCAGGTGAACCTCATGAGTTTCAATGAGAGAAAGTTCAGGGTCCTGCACCTGAGCCAGAACAATCCCCACTAGCAATACAGGCTGGGGGAGGAGGTGATAGAGAGCAGCCCTGCAGAAAAGGACTTGGGGGTGCTGGTAGATGAGAAGCT